>JAFIDM010076236.1:17864-37389 GCA_023159025.1 Thereuonema tuberculata | reverse complement strand
TGTGATTATTCAACAATACGTCCGTCTCTTCAGGGGTCCAATAGGACCTGCTTTCCTGTTTATGGAGGATAATGCACGTCCCCATAGAGCGGACCTTGTCAATGAGTCCCTGCAGATAGGATATCCGGCGCATAGACTGGCCGGTGAGGTCCCTGATCTACACGCTATTGAACATGCTTGGGATATGCTCTGGAGACGCATTGCAGGACGGAATCCTCCTCCTCGTTCCCTTCCAGAGCTGCGTAATGCTGTGTTGCAGGAGTGGAACTCTATTCCTCAGGAACAGCTCCATAATCTCATCTGCAGCATTTCACATCGTTGTATGGCGTGCATGTCTGTCGTGTGACATCATATTCCATATCAATATTTCTATAGAGCCAAGACGTGCCATTAACATTGTGACTCAAAATTTGCTTTTTTCCATTTTAACATTTTTTTTTCAGCTACGATTGTTGGTTTGTGTTTTATTATCGCTTTCAGTTGTATCACAGGTATATAAACCAAATTGGGTTCACATTAAATAGCTGTATGTGTCTGAATTGCCATGATCTTTAATTTTAGGGTATGAGTGTATAAGGATTTCAGTTTGCAAGCAGAAGTTGTTCTCGTGTGATAAACCAATGGTCTGAAACTTGCTGACTGAAATTGGCTTTTATTTTACGACCCGCTACAAAGCAGTTATCATCTCATTTAGTTCTATTTCAAAATTTGGTAATCTTTTTATTATTCAGCATAGAAAATGTAGAATTTTAATAGAAAACAAATGTAAGGTTATTAAAAAATAGATTAATAAATATTACAAGTTTAAGACCTTATCTTTTATTTGTACTAAAATTTTAAATTTTCTATGCTATAATAATAATAGAGTGAATTACATTTTTACTGAATTGATTGAATCAAAATTACTTTAGCTTATTTGAGTTCGTTTAGTTTCGTTTGGTTAGTGCTCATAATAAGTCTTTCGTGGTAAGACAAACATCTCACTGGGTCCTTTCAAAAGTAAGGCCTTCTTGAGACCATTGTCGTGCACGACCAAAGTGACACACAAGAAATGGCGAGAAATTTAATCCCTGACTCCTAAAGTTTGAATTGCGATTTTGTGAGATGAATGTCTACATCAAATGCCCTAAAAGCATATTTGGTTTGGGGACTTACACCTGATTTTGGTCTGATATTTCAGTCGAATTCCTTCAGTAATCCTGTTATATTGAACAATGGTGGAGTGGAACAATGATAAAATATTAGCTTGATAGCTCCGTTTGTTTATTCATGTTCCATTTTTTTTTTTTAATCTGCGTAATTTTCTTAGTCTAATTTTAATTAATGTACTTATTTTAAATAAGAAGTTAGACCAAAGATTTGGTATTTTTATTTCAAAGGAAACATTATTTAGACAGGAGTCATTGTATGGATTTCCATGCACAATTTGAGTCAAGTAGATATACTTGTAGAAATAAGTAAACAAACGAAGGGCACTATCTTGTAACGTTGTGCCTTTGTTTGTTTACTTATTTCTTTGAATCATCGTTAAACTTCTCTTCATTTTAGATATACTTTGTATTTGCTTAAAAGAATTTTCATTATATGCCGCCCTCTATTCGAAACGAAACTGCTAGATAGAACTCGATTGTAAAATCATTGAAGAACAGATTTCCTTCGTTTTCACTGTTACAAAAATCAAGAGTTTCTAGTATCATAATAAATGTTTTTCAGAATTGGAATATTGTAATAAAGCACTGTCAAAAAAAAATTACTCTATAAAGTGAATTACTATATACAAATTGTATAATACTGTTTCTAGTTCTTGTCTATTCACTCAATTGAATTCAAAAAGTAACGATAAAACGATTAAAAAAAAACAAAATAAAATGAAAGATAAGACTACAGTGCTTGATCAATTTACAACAGTACAAAGATGAAATTTAAAACAAAAAACAAAAAAAAATCTCGAAATGCACTAAAGTTGTGCATTTTTTCTAAAGCAGTTCATCTCACAAAAAATAAAAATCACAAGGTTTGGAATCAAGGAGGAGTGATTTGAAACTCAGGATTATTTTCCTCGCTAACTACTGAATGACATATTTTTTAAAATTCCTGAAAAAGAGGAATATTTTAATTTTCGGAGAAAAATTAAAAGAAAATTTTCAGTTTTAATGAATTTCAAATATTGTTGCATTACTTCTGGTATAAGCTATAATTATCACCATATAAATTATAAATATATTTCAATTTATAAGTGTTGTTGTTTTTTTGAATAGAATAAAAAGCTCGAAATGAAAGCGCCATTTGTATTTCTGCTTCTTTTGATATCTCCTGTGATATTCTGTTTGGATGTCAAGACATGGAACCCAGCGGAATTCGATTTCATTATAGGTAAGATCTGTTATATCAACCACATAGATCGTTTTCTTAGTATCGAGCCACAACAGGGAACTGTCTGTAATTAGTACTTTTATCAGTTTCCGAAGTTACCCAAAAAAAATTAAATTCCATCAAAAAAAAAAAAAAAAACATGAAAAACTTGCTGCTTTGAATTCTACAACCATTTAACCTCAAATATTTTTTGAAATTTAAATAAGAAAAACAAATTTTCAAATAAACGATAAAAAAATAGATAAAAATTTCTTCTGAAATCTAATTAAATATTGAAATTCTTACTTTTTTAAAATTACTTTAACTTTTCATTTGTTTTGAGTTTAACTAATTTCTTTTGTTTTGATTTAATACCTCGTAAATCCTGTTTAGATAAAGTAAAGCATTTTCTAATTATCAAACTAATGTTGACATCTTGACAGTTTTTTCTCAGTGTTTGACCCAAAAATAAAAGCAAAATTTTTCTGTATTTGTGTATTTCCTTTCCCCCCCCCCCCCTCCTTCCATTAATTAAGCCGAATTCAATATTTCAATTTTAAATAATGTGATAACTCGCATAGGAAGATTATAAGGTAATAAAAAAAAAAAAAAAAATATCGTCATTCAGATTTTTCCGCCGTTTACTTTCCACATTGAAAAATATAAGTGGAGATACCACGAATGCTATTTTGGTTTTTTTCTCTTCCAGGAGGGAAGATTAGACAATAGAATATATTAAAGTATTTCATTCAAATATTTCATTCAGTCAAATATAAATAAAAAAAAAACTCACTTCATAGAAAAATATGTATTACTACTTAATTTTCATCACACAAAAAAAAGGATAAAATTAGTTTCGAAAATCCAAATTATTGGAAAAATTATTGTACAAAAACATTTTATGGAAAATCAAGGAAAATTATAGTAAGGAATAGAATTAAGAGAATTTTAATAAAGTGAAGTTTTTAAAGTGTAGACCTAGTGCTTTTAAATCCTAATTTTTTCATAAATAATCATTATGCAATTAATGATTTGTTTTTCCTTCAGTCGGAGCTGGGTCTGCTGGTGCCGTTGTTGCAGCTCGTTTATCTGAAATCCCAAATCTAAATGTCCTCTTATTAGAAGCAGGAGGGGAACCACCAAAAGAAATAGAAATTCCCCTCTTAGTTGCAAAACTTTGGAATAACCCCGAAATTGACTGGAAACTGAGAACTGAAAGTCAAAAACAAGCCTGTCTGTCTTACATTAATCAAGTAAGTAGACATATTTCACTTTAGTACTAAGGATTTATTGCAATATTTACGAAACTCGTTACTTATATTCATCATTATCTGTCCTGTAAGATATTTATTAAAATTTCCCTAATCAGGAAGTATCCAGACGCTATAAAACCCAAATTAGGCTTTCAACTATGAAATGGAAACCTAGCATTCCTATTCTTCTGCAGAATAGTTATTGTCAGTGGTAGGGATAAGCAGTCAAATGATATTTCTGTCATCCCACAGGAATTTGTTCGATTTCAAATTAGGGCATCTGTGTTCCAAACTTTCTATCCCTTAATCGACAAGCAAATGTGTAGCAAGCTGTTGATCAAAGCCTGGATTTGATAAAGATTTGCTACTATGATTTGTTCTAAGTTGTAAGATGCTAAGAGAAGACTGTACAAACAGGCCAGATACTTCCGAGATTAAGGAGTTTCTTCACTTGGTTACCAATAAACATTAAATACAAAAAAACTCGCAATAACTCCTTCTTCATCCTAAACTTCTTTAATCAATATTTCAACTTCTTTAGCAGAAGTTTTCTTCAGGAAAAATTACAGTAAGCGTAGAGAAAACCCTAAAATTTTCCTCTACACTTAAAAAAACAGAATTCAAACGTAAACATTAGATGGATTTTTTGTTTTTCTTTTAGCAAAGCCCATGGACTCGTGGCAAGATGTTAGGTGGTAGCAGTGGTTTGAATGGAATGATTTTTACAAGAGGAAATAAATACGATTATGATCACTGGGCTTCATTAGGAAACAACGGATGGAGCTATCAAGATGTTCTACCATACTTTCTTAAAATGGAAGATTATAGAGTTCCACACAGCAAATACGATGGTAATTAACAAGTCTTGACATAAGTACTGAAAACATAAATAAATATAAATGGCTGTTTCTTCATTTTATTTCTTTGAAATTTCAGCACCATTTCATTCGAAGAATGGGCCTTTAACAGTGTCACAGCCACTTTACAGAACACCATTAGCTGCTGCATTTCTAGAAGCAGGACGTGAACTGGGATATTACCAAGTGGATTACAATGCTGAAATACAGAAAGGTAATATAAATATCTCGGTGACGTTGCAAATATATCTTGGTGATTAATCTGTGGTTAATAGTTTAAAATAATTAAGTAGAAAAAATACAATCTATGCAATGAAAATAATAAACAATTTAAGAAATATATTTAAGTACTTCCAATATGAGTGGTTTTATTTTTTAATAAGCTTAAATTTATTTACTTCTATTCAATTTTTATTTTTGTTATCTTAAATTTCGATTTCCTTATCCTTTTTAATTAGGATTTATGACTCCAGTTTTTACTGTCCAAAATGGTACTAGGTTTGGCACCTTTAAAGCTTATCTGGAACCAAGTAGGAATAGGCCTAATTTGAAAATCGAAACGAAAGCAACAGTAACAAAGGTAAAAACTTCAATTTCAGTTTGCATCTGATTTTTAAAGGGAAACTAAGTGCAGTTTTAAAAAAAATTGCACCAAAAACTGCTTGTAACTAATCAAAACTTAACCGAGAACACCTAAGAACTATAACATAGGACACTTTAAGGCGACATTTCCATTCAAACTTATCTCCAGTTACAATCAGTTACATTTCTCCGATGAACAACATTAGTGGAAGAGAGACAAGAGACCTCACTTACCAATTCGTCAGTCCACTAAAGTTCTATTTCTAATGGATTTATATTAATGTTTATGAAAATTATTTTTTATCTAATCCTTCATTAGCTTTCCTTTAATTTATTCAACTAAGTTAAAGCAAAATCAAATTTGAAATTTTTCTTTCCTCCGATCTTTACAATCAAAAATGTAAATGATGGTTATCATGCCTACTTTCGAAAGACACCATGAAAACGTTCTAATAAATGGTACTTTCAACCAAAGGCAGTTTGTGTAATTTTTATATAAAGTAAGAGTTTATTGTAAAAAGATAAATAACTGGAGTAAAAAAGACCAAAGGAAATCCTTATTTCAACTGATATGATAAATTTCTTTTTTTTTTTTTTTTTTAATTCTCTAGGATATATTTTAGACCAAGTCACTTCCTCTTATTAATAATACTCGCTGTAAATTCATGGAGTAATAATGAATTTCTAGGTAAAATGATATCAAACTTCATTTCAAATACTCCTTCTTTATTAATATTGATAATATTTCACGGAATTTAATCATTCCGCTTTCTCAGTCTTCTTATTTTGAATAAAATCATCAACAACAAGTATGTTTATATCATGTTCAATTTTACAACATTATATAACAAAGACAAACCATTTCCTATGATACAGTATCATATAACAAAGAAAGAAATCATGGATAATTACTCATTAACAAAAGGAAAAACTTGTTCATTTATTACATCTGTTTATTCAAATATTATTTAAATTTAGCTTCATTTGCCCTTATCATATCCTGAAAATATGACGGGGTATTGGCATTTACTACGTACCCTTTATACTTATTTAAACACTCAAATGTCATAATATAGTACATGCCTCTATGATGCATCGTGTATGTTTGTCTAATATTTTAAATAGTACATTAACGATTGGGTCCGGATTGTGCTTTTCTACGTTGCAATGTTCGGCCCATTCCGAAACTTGTGGACGATTGTTTCTATAGGCTGCAGTGTGTTCTTTTACTCGTTCCATACCAATGATACAGTATCATGATAAGGGGAAATGAAGCTAAATTTGAATAAACAAAATTTAAATAATATTTGAATAAACAGATTTAATAAATTAATAAGTTTTTCCTTTTGATTAATGAGTGATTAACGAGTAATAATTACACACGATTTCTTTCTTTATTATATGATACTGTATCATAGGAAATGGTTTGTCTTTGTTATATAATGTTGAAAAATTGAACATGATACAAACATATTTATTGTTGATTTTATTCAAAATAAGAAGACTTGAGAAAGTGGAATGATTAAATTCCGTGTCAATATTAATAAAGGAGTATTTGAAATGAAGTTTGATGTTTTTGTATTAAGTATTATGAAGAAGAAATGAAGAATATATAATATTCACTGACTAACTAATATAAGGGCCATTCAAAAAGAAACGAGCCGGTGGCCTAGGAACAGAAACCAGTACCTGTATGTCAGGAGTATTGGCCCTGGCGGTTGAGGCACTTGTCCCACTGCGACACAAGGCGGTGAATGACTGCCGTATAAAATTCCTGGGGTTGCATTGTGAACCAGTTCCGCACGTACTGGTTGACGTCGTCGTCCGAGGCGAATCGTTTGCCCCTCAGAGCATTTTTAAGGTGACCGAAAATGGCGTTATCGCAGGTCTGGACTGTATGGAGGGTGATCAAGAACCTCCCACTTGAATTTCTGCAAGAATGCCGTGATTGTGTTGGCCGTATGGGGCTTTGGATTGTCGTGGAGCAGAATGACCCCCATGGGTGAGCTTGCCTGGTCGTTTCATCTGTAATGCGGTGAAGTGCTTGTGCGATGCGGTGAAGACCATGTTGGACGATTGACGCATGCTTCTATTAGCTTTTAGTCACATGAATTGCACCCGCGATCCTCTAGCAGCGGGCTGTGAACTTCCGCACTCACTCTTGTCGGAACCAATCTTGGTTACACATGCAACGATACTACCCTTCTGTAACCGGTTTGTCCATTCCACACTCCGGCTCATTTCTTTTTGAACGCTCCTCATACATCATTTCGCAAATCCTTCTCCATTCTAATTCTATTTTTAACATTAATTTCCCAACTACAGTACAGTAGCATCTGATCTTTCGATAATATTATGAATTGCATTATTCATGAGAATGAATTTTGAACAACTGCCTTAAGTGTATTTAAAAAAATAAATACAGAAAAATTACCTTTTTAAGTATTCAAAACAAGTAGAACCCGTACAAATTCTACAATTGGAAATATAGTTCTAATAATAATAATTAAGTGGTTATTCAGACTAGGATCTTTTAATCATGATGAAAAAGTGAGCGCTTGCACGATTAATTAAATTTAAAATTATTTAATACAAATTTAAAAAATAGTTACAAGTTTCGCGAACCCATTCAGTCCGAAGAAGGGAAACGGTAAATAAGGGTTCTCGAAACTTGTAACTATATTTTTAAAAATGTGCATCAAGTAATTTCAAATATAATTAATTGTGCAAGCGGTCGCTTTTTCATGAATAAGTTGCTACACGTATAGATCTAAAATCAATCTTTTAATCATATTTAAGTGAAAAAAAAAATAATATTTAATTATAGCGATTACTTTGATGCGAACTGATTCAACCACTTTCTAGTTTTAGGACGAAGCAATAACAGGAGGCGCCAATTTTTTTATGAATTTTCTTTTTAAATTACTTTTAACGATATCAACATGCTCATGCACGCCTCCACATCACAACCTTTAATTTGATGTAACATTTGCCCATATATCTCATGTGGGCTTACAGACACTTCGTTTTATATACAGTATAGATATAAAATTTCGAAACTAAATCTTAATTAAATTAAGAATTGTTAATAGTTAACATTTAGTATTTAATGTATTCGTTAAATTCAGTCAAACAATTTATCAAGAGATTAGACGTAAGTCAAATGAGCACAAATACATTTGAATTTCAGAATTTAATAGTTTTCTATTTATTTTCTTGATAGATATTAATTGAAGATAAAGTTGTAAAAGGGGTGCAATTTGAAAAAGATGGCTCTGTTTGGACAGTTAAAGCCAAGAAAGAAGTGATAATATCTGCAGGAACACCTTTTTCACCACAAATACTCATGTTATCTGGCATTGGACCAAAAGAAACTTTAGAAAAGTTTCAGGTATATAATAGAAGTTTCAAAATGTAATAGAATTAGATTTAAATAGTATCGGTATTCAAAGAATAGTGAGATTAATCTTTGATTGTGTTGGATTTTAGATACCTGTAGTTATGGATTTACCAGGAGTTGGACAGAACTTACAAGATCACATATTTATCAATGGTTTGACTTTTACACTTGAAGAACCAGTTGGAATCAATCTTGAACGGGACATCAATGAAGAAGCTATGAAAGATTACGAAGAGAAGCGATTGGGTAATAGAAATATTAGTTAAAAATAATCAAAATGAAACCTAAAAGCTCTAATAAAAACTGAATTAGATAAGCTCTTTCTCGTGCTTCTAATTAAAGGCAGTTTGTTTCAATCGTTCGACTTGATATTTTAGAAATGAAAATGAAGAAAATTGCCCTTCGTTTCTTTTTAAACTTTTACATGAGCCTCTCGAAGACTTGAGTGGTGTTGATTCTAGGAATAGCTACTAATGCATATTTCGTAGCAGGTAAGAAACTAAATATGGGCAGGAAAAGCAAATCTAATGTTTAAGGTGTAATCGAGACAAGATCAGATTTAGCAGATACAGGCTAAATTTTAAGTTTGCTATTACAACATTTTTATTGTTTTTGACGCTGTACTTCAGAGAACAATGGTCTAAGTTTTCAATAATCAAAAGCTTGAATTCAAGGTAGGATTTATATTATGGTATTTCAAAGAATGTTACAAAACAACCTACTGTAATAAGATTCATGTTAGTTAATTCAATAATTCTATAGATTTTCTTTTATTGGCTATTGCCTACATGATATACTATGGAAATGGCCTGGATTTCAACTGACCTTTATCTCTTTTACACATGTAAAGATATACAGGTACTTTAGATCTTTTATTGCATCATTAAATTAGTTGCTTTATTATTAAATATGAACAGTTTTGGTATCTTGGACGTCCTTAAGCTTTATTTCTGATCACGATTATCTTCATAAAGTTTCTTAAACCTTGTAAATATTTCACTGAAACTATTCTGATAGAATTTTGTCAGACATACCTTGTAGTAATGAAGATTTATTTTTTTTATTTTAATTTTTGTTTTCAGGTGTTTTGACAGTTCCTGTTGCGAATGAAGGAATTTCTTTTATGGATTCCAAATATGCAGATTCCAAAATTGATTATCCTGATTATGAATTCATGTTTACTTCTACAAAAGCTTTTCCTCTTTATTTAACTCCAGAGGTAATCATTCATAGTTTTGTAAATTATTTTCAATACGTTAGTAGCAAACCAACATTATAAAATTTCTAAAGTTCAAAATTTTGTTGATAGTAGCAATGTATATTTGTTAGAAGCTGTGGGAATAAACAGTTCAGAAAATACAATGTAGGTCTATACGATGAAAAAAAACTTCTTCCGACAGTGGCGTAAAATTCAAATATAGAAAAGGAAAGGTGTGTTTTTTTTTAATTGTATTTTTGAAATTTGAAAGTTAGTAACATATGATGTAACTGTGCCTTTTCATCATTTTTATGTTATAATAACAATGTTTATTGTTTAACTGCCAAAAAACTTGAATTTTTAAGATTTAAGAGGTTTTTTTTCATCTGCCTAACATTATTTACCAGAGATGTCAAGCAAGCAAACTTTCACAACATAGCATGAGACTTAACATCAATTTACATAGTGTAATCGAATCGAATTCTGATAAAATAATCTCGGTCAGTGAGTGTTTAGCTACATAACAGTGCAGACTAGTTCATTCAAAAAGGTCTCAAAGATTAGGCGTGCATTCATCAATTACATTACCGTTAAATACTGATATTTAAATAGATAGCGCTTATCGTTTCCTAATTAATAAGGTTATCTACTGCGTTCCCTTTAATTCCAGCATTTTCTACACTAGTAGTAGAAACATCTGCAGCAGAATGTGATAGTGGTCCGGTCACCTCTAATTTTGCTGACTGAATTATTTTATGAAAGAACATTTAATTTACAATATTTCCATTAACTTTTTCCAGTCAAAACTTTAGAGTAGAATCTAGCGTTTAACTTATTTAATAGTGTAATTCTAAACTGTGACTTTTGGAAATAGAAAAGTAAAATAGTGTCTCCAAATCTAATACTAAATCTATAACCCCAATATTCCCTATCGTCATCAAAATAATGAACTTGTGCTGTTTTGAGTTCCTGTGATACTTCCATCTAAAGCTTCACCAACTATTTTACCATATAATTGTCATAATTAATTAACCTTTTTATCTTTCGATAAAAATTGATGATAATGTAGATGATCCTGTGAACAGAAATTAAATTTTAGTGATTGTACTTGAATATTATGTTTAAATTAATAATGAAAGACACAAATAGTGACATTTAAAACAATATTTATAAAACTACTGAACAATGACATGGAGCCTTTCGGGTCCCTATGCGGGGAAACCCTTTTCAATAACAAGAAAAGAGGTGTTTCCCGAATAGGGAACCGAAAGGCTTAATGTCATTGTTCAGTATTTTTATAAATAATTTTTTAAAATTTTATTTGTGTTTCATTATTAAATTAATGTTTAATTAAATCTTTTTGAAGTAAATACTTGTAGCATTTCTAATATAAATTTCAAATTTTAGTCTAGGGAAATTAGACATTGACCCGGACATTTGAAATAAGCTGAAAATTGGTAGAAATGTTGAGAATAGTGGTACTGATTGATATCCTAAAATTCCCAAAAAATCCATCTTGGGGAAAATCCGCCATTTTAAAAAAACCGCCGCCATCTTGGATATTTCGAGTTTTAAGCATAGCGACTGAACCGAGCGTCTGAATGTATTCGTTTTTGCGTCAAATTACGTAACTCAGGCTGCATTACCTTCCGAAACACTAAAAATTAATAATTATAGATCAATTGTGGTTCTTGAGAAATAATAATTATGAAAATGCGACAAACGAAAATTGGTCTAAAATTATAATAAATGTTATTATAACATAAAAAAAAATTAATCAAAGAAGACTTCATAACTCAAGGCGTGACATATAGGCGTAAGCAGCAATAGAAATACATTATTAAGGGTAAAAGTTAGATAGCTTGTTTCGTGTTACCACTGGAGCTCGACTGCCTGTTCACTAACTGGCCAAAATCTTTGACGGTAATGCATGATCTGAAGAAATATGATCTATATTAGCGTCAATTTAAGACAAGTAAAACAGTGTTCTTTAAATTTTGTAGGTATTTAACGTTTCTATGACAACACGTCTGCCAAAGGTTCAACGTCGTCATCGCTATCCGAGTCAGAGTAGTCCATACGATTTGTAAGCCATGTCCTGGGCAGTAACCGCACATACTTGTGCAAGGAAAACCGTTTCTTCTGCATCTCTTCTCGCAACCACAGTTACAGTTGCCGAATATGATATTCAGTACCCGCTCCGGTACTGGTTCCTTTAGTTGGAATGGATGTCAGTTGACATGCATGAGCCACCCATCCCCATTCTGCTTCCGGTAGGCGATTCCCCATCCAAACTGGAACCTAGAATGAAACAAATTAAATATTGAACAGCCAGTTTAAAAGCTGTCGTTGTTGATAAAAACCCTCCTAACTGCATTTTTAAAACAACAACAAAAAAAAGATGCACCAATGAGCAAGTTTTAAATTAGCCGAGTTTGCGCATGGCTCAACTCGCACAGCGTTTGGCTATCACGTAGTTCTCCTGCTTGGGAGAATTGTGGGAGACTGTGTACGCGAAGAACACGATGACCGAGATGGTAAATGGCCATGCCTACACACTCTAGCTGTCAGCGCACATCTTCTGATTCAGCTGTCGTTGGCGATCTTGATCATTCAGGATATACAAGACGCAGACTCTCTTCTCAGCGATCGCTTGAAACGAACACACACAGACCACACTCTGGAACGACTTCGGTGGATGACGTTTTGTCGTCAGAGTACATCGTCCAGCCAGCAGAGTTGTTCGAAGCAAAGCTGAAAGCCCTCTTTTCATCTGGACGGCTCACTGCGAAGCTGTGGGTGCGATTCTTTTAAGATGGTTGGCATCATGCGAATGTTTGTCAGAGCTGAACGTTCTGGAGTTTGGGTTCTTCACTTGCTGTGTGTCCAAAGAATGATTCCGTATTTCCACTCTGCGGGACATCTCAGCTCGAGGATGTTGTGACTCCCTTGGAGTTCCGGCAATTTGTTAAGGAAGGCTGCTTCACTGTCAGGAGATCTGCAAAGTTCTGGTCAGGCATGTGGACCGATATAACTATAGAGCAAATGTTGATGAGAAACATGAAGACGGCGGGTGGGCTCACACGTGGACGTGGATTGACGGATAACGTCATTGCTCGATGGGTTTGTGCAATGCCTTCATCTGCACATATAATCGACGCCACTGAAAGATTTTGTGGAGTCTTCGCCGAAACCTCCGACCAACATGTGGAGCTAAGAGTCTCGGCAAGTGAGAGATAAGGCAGACGTTCGCAAGATGGTAGACTGGCTCCAGCCCCACCATCCTTTTAACGACTCAACGAACCTTCTAATGTTCTTCTTTACCGGTATAGTAGCCGACGATACAGTTAACTGTGATGACTCTCTCTCCCAGTCGATGACTTTTGCCACTGCATCTAAAACGGCCAAGATCAAAGACACTGTCGTCGAAATCAACCATAACCAACTTTTTCACCGATTGCTGTGTGTTGTGCGTGACGATGTTTACCTCGAGGAGTACCCGACATATGAACTTGCAGCAAGGCCTCCAGCGCTGTTTGACGGGATGTTGATGCGGAAAGGCACTAAGTCTGGATTGATCGACATTTTAGAAGAGATAGCCGCCCAAGACAAACTTTCCAGTGAACGCAGAGTTTACAGTCGATGGCGAGTTCCTCCTGCACGGGGTTGTGTGGGCGCGTCCAGCGAATTTCAGCCACATCTGTCTGCAGTATGTGAAGTACGTGGAAAATCAGTGGATGTGATACCACTTCTGCTCCGTTCAGAAAAGGCACAAAGGGATCTTTCAAGAAGTTCAAGCTTGTTTAAGGGAGACTGTGTCGGTCGTCAACTAATAATTCTAGGTTTGGATGGGAAATCGCCTGCCGGAAGCAGAGTGGGGATGGATGAATCATTCAAGTCAGCTGACACCCATTCCAACTAAAGAAGAACCAGCACCGGAGCGGATACCTAACATCATATCCTGCAACTGTAAATGTGGTTGCGAGAACAGACGCGGGTGAAGAAGGCATGGTTTTCTTTGCACAAGTATGCGCAGGACATAGCTGCACACATCGTATGGACCACGCTGACTCGGATAGCGATGATTACGTTGAACCTTTGGCCGACGTGTTGTCATAGTAACGGTAAATAACTACAAAATTTAAATACTACTTTTTACTGTTATTAAATCGACGCTAATTTAGGTTATTATTTTTTCAGATCATGCATTACCAGTGAGTGAAAGATTTTCGCCAGTGAGTGAACAGCCAGTCGAGCTCCAGTGACAACACGAAATAAGCTACCTAACTTTTACCCTTCATAATGTATTTGTATTGCTGCTTATGCCTGTACTTCACGCCTTGTCTTATGAAGTCTTCTTTGATTCATTTTTTTTTTTTGTTATAATAACATTTATTATAATTTTAGACCAATTTTCGTTTGTCGTATTTAAATCAATATTATTTTTTCTCAAGCACCAAAATTTGTCTATAATTATTAATTTTAGTTTTTTGGAAGAAAACGCAGTCTGAATTAAGTAATTTGGTGCAAAAACGAATACAATCAGACACTCGATTCAGTCGCTATGCTTAAAACTCGACAAATCCACGATGGGGGCGGTTTTTTCAAAATAGCGGATTTTCCCCAAGATTGATTTTTTGGGAATTTTGGGATATCAATCAGAACACTATTCTCAACATTTATACTAATTTTCAGCTTGTTATTTCAAATGTCCGGGTTCGGCCACTTTTTTGTCTAATTTCCCTACACTATTTGATGACTTTAATATCAAAAAATAATGGAAAATGCATTTTTCATAGGTTTATAACACCATTAATCCTCCTGATTCACGAGACATGTTCACTATTTATCCAATTCTTCAAAGGCCTGTTAGTAGAGGTTATATTACTTTGCGTAGTGGTGATTCACGTGATCTTCCCATTTTTGAACCAATGTATCTGACGGAAGACGAAGATGTTCAAATATTATTAGAAGGTAATTTTGTTTTGTTTTTTGATATTACTTACAAAAGAAGCGCTTTTAGATTCAGAAGAATAAAGTAAAAATTAAAACACAGTAATTGAGTAATCGTTGAAACTTGCTAAAAGATTAACAAGCTTAAAAATCAGTAATCAAATGGAAAACTTTCGTAATTACGAGGCAAATACACTATTAATCATGAAATTTTATCGAAATGGATCCGTTATTTAGAATCAGTAAGTATTTTTTCGTAGATTAAAGTATTACTTAAACTTAAAAATCTATAAAGAAATTAACTTTTTTTTTCTTTTTGAACAGCTGTGAAGGCGGTTTTTAGTCTTGTAAATACAACAGCATTTCAGAAGTTTGGAGCCAAGTACCACAATCAAAAAATGCCAGGATGTGAGACATTAGACGGAGACGAATATTGGATATGTTATATTAGACATTTCTCTCTTGGAATATTCCATATTTCAGGCACAAATAAAATGGGACCAGAAACAGATAAAATGGCTGTTGTGGATCCGGAATTAAGGTAATTTGTTTATTAAATAATAGGCCTAAACAAAGAAATAATTAAGACTGTCACTGGTGGTAGGGTCAATTTCTGGAAGATAAATGGAGGTGATAATACTTTAAGAAGTTAGAAATGAAGGCGCTGTGAAACCCTTCTCTCCAAAGTCTAATTTCTAAGATAACGAATTTTTGCTCAACATTTAGAAAAAAAACAAAAAACATTTTGCAACTGAGGTTTTGCATTGTCTTCGTCGAAATCAAATTTCTAGAATTTTCTTTATCATAATGTTGCCAGATATAAATATTCTCACGAGTTACAACCTTCAATGAATGTTACTTACTGATCTTTAAAAGTAGACTATTAATTGGAGGATATTTCAGTATGATTGTCGCATTTAAAATAGGAATTTTGAGTAAAATTTTGCCTAAAAATATTTGCTTTACATGTTCTAAATTTATGAAATCATGAATATCACTTCGTTTTAAACATAATGAAATTATCTTTCTTTTATTTTCCTATAAATTTAAAATTGAAAGTAATTATTTAGCGCAGATAATAATTTGTTTAGAAATTATTGGTCTAAAATAAATTTCTGTTTGATCTTAAATAAATTAAGGATCTGTACAAATTAAAATAAAATTACTGCAATAAATACTAGCACATCTATAATTAAAAACCATCCAATTTATCACTCAAAATTGCTTTTAAATTTTCAATTTCAGAGTTCATGGAATAAAAGGTTTGAGAGTAGCAGATGCTTCCGTTATGCCAACTATAATCACTGGACACACGAATGCAGCAACTATTATGATTGGAGAGAAAGCAGCTGATATGATTAAGAAACAGTGGAATCTCATACACGATGAATTATGATTGAAAGATTAACGTTATCTGCAATTTTGTTTTATCTTTGTACATATCAAAATCTATATTAATCTAATTTTAAAATTTCTAATTATATTAATCAAAATCTATATTTCTAATTTTAACACTTAATTTTAATTTCAAATCAACGATTTCCACCCCATCCCCCACCCTTTTTGTAAAGCTGTTTTTTTTTTAAACAATAAACTATGCTAAGAAAACTGTGAATCTAACTAGAGAAATAAAACAAAACAAAATTACCACTTTGGAAACGGCAAATTCTGAAATTCCCAAATTAAACCCAATAATACGTAATATTTAAGTGTGAAAAAGGATTTTTTTTTTTTCCCGGAACTGATAATTTTTTTTTAATAACTAGAGATAACTTTGGTTATTATTATCACTTTATTTTCTAATCATAAATTGGATGCTGTATTGCATCATTTGACCAAGCGCCAAAACAGTTTTTTTTAGATGATTACTCCATCTACTAGCGAAAGGTGTAAATTCTTTACATAAAAGTGTTCTATCTTAACGTAATTCTGTGGAAAATTAATTTTGAACAAACGCCAATCGACTAATAGTAACGAATAAGATTTGCATCATGTGACCAACGACCTTTGAAGGATATTAACTTTGATAATGATCAGAATAGTCCTGTGAAAGTATCTTCACAAAAATGTGAAGTAACACCTAAGCTGTTGGGTTTATGAGAATATCTCAATTCTGGCGCTTGGTCAAATGTTACGTAACACCATCCAATGAAGTTGTCATATAAGATGACATTTAACCACTGCTTTGAAATTACGATGTTCTATCATCTGTATCCTGAGATCAACCTCAGAGTGAATTTTATTCGAATGCCATTACTTTCAAGCGAAGCCAATAAAATTTCTAGTTTATCCAAAACTTGAAGAATTTCAGGTTTAATAATAACTTTCATTGATAATCGGGATTCATTGATCGGGATTCGGGAATCTTCAGTTACAATCCACGAAAGGAAACAACATAGAAATAATTGTTTAAAAATTGTTTCCAATACAATTTTAATTCTCTTTTTTAACGACGGAAAACGCTTAAAGATCAACAAAAGTGCTTCAATCCGAATGCTTTAAAACTTAATTTCTTTCTCAAATAAAAAAAAAATAAAATCATTTCAATGGTAGTCGATAGATCAAGTCTGCTGTATTTTTCATTCTTCGAATTCTGTTGAAAATATACTTTATTTATATTGCAACAAAACAATATGAATTTAAATTCCTACATTGTTTAAGTAACTACAAATATAAATTCGTTCTTCCTTCTCAACGAAGAGATTGCGTATCTCTATTGTACGTAGTCTGACAGATGAGTCGTGACGAACGAGATTTCTCGAGATTTCAGAAATCTCGATCGTCACGACTCGTATGTCACACTACAAATGTTTATTACATTTGGGAGAGGATCGTACTAGTTAGGCCTGCAGTTTTATATATATAATGAAACATTTTTTAATTTCATATTGGTTGTAAGTGTTTTATTATTTTTTTCCTTTATTTTTTTTTTTTTTTAACTTGTCAGATAATTTTAAATGAACCTACGATAGGAACAATAATTTAGATCTTTCAATGATCTGAATGTGATGACGTTTTATATTTGATTTTTTTTTTTCTATATTTAATTTTCGAGTATTATCGTTAATTGATATGAGCAGGGGCGATCTGGCCAAGTCGGCAGGTCGGCGATGGCCGACGGCTCCGAGCCCAGAGAGGGCCCCTGACGGGGCACTGGGCAGATGAGTGAAAGTTACAAACAATCGAGAACAGCCGAGGGATACACCATTTTTTTTACCCAGATTTATCTTTACTTTTAATTTTTGATTATTCATGTTCTATATGGGTGCTGTGTTTACAATTACTCATTAATATTAACGAGACTAGAAGAGAAGTTCGACTAGAAGCGCGTTTCACGTTAACTGACTTGCTCGTCAGCTAATGGGCGGGTATGGGCTTACTACCAGACTGTACTAAGCGTAATTAATACAGTCCGTTGGAAAGTAAAGTTAATCTGGCTTCTGTATTTGGATTGCTACGCTCCTTATAAAAATTCCACTGTTAGGGCCGCAAAATAGCCTTCATTACTAAGCACTATGATGGGCCCTGAACGGGGATTTACATATTACTGCCGGACAGAAAGACAATTTTTTAAAGTTTACATTCAGGGCCCCAAAATCAACATTACTGTCTTAAGCTCTATAATATTAAACTTTGTAAGAGAATTAATATAGGGCGATCTTAAACCCATGAAACAGAGGGATGCGAGATCAACATGTTTATAAATAAAAGGATCATTTTCACTCTGAAGAAGAAGAAAATTTTGTCCACTGCACCGAAAATAAACAATGCTTTAAATGTTTGGCCTGTGCTTTCCCCATTACATATGAATTATCTCGATCTGGGCTTTTTATTAATCTATACACAGCATACAAGTTGTTGTTACATTTCCATGTACGCAAGTAACATGTGAAAGGGCATTTTCTAAGGTAAAAATTGTAAAAACAGGCTTAGATCAACTCTGATTCAAGATACATTGTCCAACTTGATTCTAATGAATGTGGAACGAGATTTGTTTTTTAATTTAGATAAAGATCTAGTCATAGATAAAGTAGCTAATGCTAGTGAAGAATTAAGGAAAAAGTTATTGGCTTAGTGTAATTGTGTTTTGTTTTTGTTTTTCATTGGTAGGCTAGGGTATAGTAAAACTTTGGAATAGTTATGTAATTCATCTGATCACTTTTGATAATTTTGAATAAGTTATATAGAATGTGCCTGAAAGTTTGTCATTATATGCATTATTTATAAATATTTCTGTATATTAAAATTTTATATACAGAAATTTTATAAATAATGCAAATAATGACAATATTATTGTTTAGTAATAAAAATAACCCTTAATTCATTCCACCCCCCCAGACCCCCCCCCCTTAAGTCATGTACTGGTTACATTCACCAGAAAAATGATAAAGCCTAAAGGGCCCCAAATTCGTTTGCAGCCGAAGGGCCCCAATGATGCCAGACCGCCCCTGGATATGACATTAATTTTCTTTTAATTTTGATTGCTGACCAATTTGTTACCTAATCAGTCATTAGGTTTAACATCGAGACGATGTGAGGAGCTTAGTTTCAAAACCCGCCATCTCCAAAATTAAGTTTTGGATATGGTGCGGTTTGATAATGCATTTGCATTAAACATGGCGGGCTTTGAAACAGCACTCGTATCGAAATCGTATCGCAATACATTGTTATAGCCGTTTTTGAAGTTAAACTGTATGCAAATGGCGGGTTTTGACTTGAACTTAGCAAAAAAACTCCATTGACTCGGAATTTTCAATTGTTGGAGAAGGCGGGTTTTGAAACTAAGCTCCTCATGTTAACCATAAACTAATGGCTTTTGTTTTTAAGTTTATGTTCAAGACAGTATTTCTTAAATATCTTTTAAAATATATAATTAGAATGCGTGATAAGATTTCCCGCATCGATTTTCTTTGTAAATTATAAGAAAATG
>JAFIDM010076236.1:0-17764 GCA_023159025.1 Thereuonema tuberculata | reverse complement strand
GCAACTGAGACAGGTTTTGCATTGTCTTCGTCGAAACCAAATTTCTAGAATTTCTTTATCATAATGTTGCCAGATATAAATATTATCACGAGTTACAACCTTAAATGAATGTTAGACTTATTGATCTTTAAAAGTACACTATTAATTTGTGGATATTTCAGTAGGACTGTGGATGTAAAATAGGAATTTTGAGTAAAAATTTTGCCTAAAAATATTTGTTTTACGCGTTCTAAATGTATTAAATGATGAATATCACTTCGTTTTAAGCATAATGAAATTATCTGTCCTTTTTTTTTCCTACAAATTTAAAATTGAATGTAATTATTTAGCATAGATTTTATAATTGGTTTAGAAATTCTTCTTCTTCCAAAGCACTATGCCCGATGTGGGCCAGGGCTGCCTTCACGATCTGCCTCCATTCCTCTCTTCTCTCTGCCTTCTCCCACGATCCGGTAACTTTCATCTTCTTCAGGTCATCCAAAACATCTTGGATCCAACTTTTCTTGGGCCTGCCACGTTTTCTAACACCCAGAATATTGCCTTTATAAATGTTTTTAGGCATTCTTTCGACTCCCATTCTGTGCACATGCCCCAACCAAGAAATTCTACGAGATTTTATAAATCTAACTATATCTTCTCCTTCGAGTATATTGTTTATTTCTTCATTGTATCTTATCCTCCATCTTTCGCCTTCCTTCACTGCTCTATATATTCGTCTTATAATTTTCCTCTCGAATCTACGTAAAGTCTCCGCGTCACTATTGGTAAGGGCCCATGTTTCTGCTCCGTAAGTTACTACTGGTCTAATTAAGGTTTTATATAACTTGATTTTTGTTTTCCTAGTCAAAAGAGCAGATTTTAGGAGTGGTACATTTGCGTAATAAGCCTTATTACCTCTCATCACCCTTTTGTTAATTTCTTCAGATGTATTATTTACATTGTTAATATTCACTCCGAGATATGTGAAATCACTGACTCCTTCAAAGTCATAACCACTTATCTCCATTCTTTGAATTCTCCTTCTAGTTTCTGATGTCGACATTTTCAAATATTTGGTCTTTTCTTCATTAATTTTGAGTCCTACGATTTATTATTTATTTCTAGTTTTTTAAACATTTCTTCTAGTGTCTCTTTATTTCTTGCTATTAGGGCTATATCATCAGCATATGCTAGACATTGTATGGACTTACAGAGGATGTTGCCCGTAAAATTAGTCTTCACAACGCTATGAAGAGCTATGTTAAATAGTGTAGCTGATAGCGAATCACCTCGTTTAACTCCCGATGTTATTTTAAATGGATTACTAATTTTCCCTGCAATGTATACTTTACATTGAGAATCAAGCATACAAGTTTGAATCAATTTTAATAATTTGTTTGGCATCCCATCCTCTTTTAGCATTCTGAACAACTGGCTCCATTTAATACTGTCAAAGGCTTGTTTAAAATTGATGAAGAGTATATGTAGATCAATGTTATAATATTTTTCCATAATTTGTCTAATTGTGAAAATCTGGTCTGTTGTTCCTCTACCTTTCCGGAATCCACATTGATACTCCTCGAGTATATTTTCAGCGAAGAAGCTTACTCGTTTCTGAATTATGCTTGAAAATATCTTATATACTGTGTTTAAGAGTGTGATACCTCTATAATTATTACAATCGAGCTTGTCTCCTTTCTTATAAATAGGACAGACAAGCCCGTTTTTCCATTCTGTTGTTAATTCATGCTCTTCCAAGATCTTACAAATATTGTATGTAATACCTTCATCAGTTCTTCTGCGCCAGCTTTTATCAGTTCTCCAGGTATTTCATCTTCTCCAGGTGCTTTCCCATTCTGTAATTTTTTCACAACCTCCCGTATCTCTTCTATTGTTGGTTTTTCTATCTGTTTCAGTTGTTCTATTATGATCTTCTGGTTCTCTTTCTTGGTCATCTTCATCACCGTTATTTAGGAGCTCATTATAATATTCAGCCCATCTTTCCAACGCTCCTTGTTGGTCTTCAACCAGTTTTCCATTCTTGTCCCGACATAAATTGCTCCTTGCCATATAGCCTTTGGTCATGGTTTTAACCACCTAATAGAATTTCTTATTCTCATTTGTATCATTTAGCTGTTCGATTTCTTTTATTTTACATTTCAAGAACTTTTTTTTTTTCTTATTTCGAATTATTTTGCTAGCTTCTTTTCTACTCTGGTTATATTTTTCCCTTGTTAATCTAGTATCTCTTTGTATCATCATTTGTCTATCTCTATTTCTTTTGTTCAATGCACTTTTACATTCTTCATCAATCTTTATTTCGTTTTCCCTGTATTCTTCCTATGGTATTTTCTGCAGCATCTATTATAGATTCTTTTATACATTTCCATTGGTTTTCAACTAGTTCATTCACTTTTCCTTTTTCTGTTATTGCCTTTAGTTTCTTCTCCATTATTTTCTTATAGTTTTCAGTATATTCCTTCTCCTGCGGTAGTGAGGTATTCCATTTTTTCTTTTACTTCCTTGTCCCTGTCTAGCAACAGATAGCTTCTCTTTTAGCAGTATTTGGACAAGATAATGGTCCGAGTCACAATTTGGTCCTCTTGCAGTTCTAACATCTGTTATTGATGTAAAATGTTGTCTATTTATTAGAACGTGATCTATCTGATTGAAAGTAGATGAACCGGGTATTTTCCATGTGTGTTTATGTATGTTTTATGCTCAAAGAATGTACTCATTATCAATAGGTTTGTCGCTAATGCTAGATTAACCAGCATTTGTCCATTTTCACTTGTTTCTGTATGGAGAGAGTATTTTCCTGCTACGGTGGATATCCTTTGCTCCTTACCCATTTTGGCGTTAAAATCGCCTAGTACAAGTTTCATATGATATTTTGGGACTTTGTTACATTCTTTCTCTAATTTATCGTAAAAAGTGGATTTCTCATCAGGTCTTTCCTCTGTTGGAGCAAGCGCAGAAAATACAGTGATGTTTCGAATCCTTCCCTTTAGTATGATTTTACATAGTCTCTCCCCTAAAGATAAAAGGCATAAAGGATATAAAGGACTGAATGTGGTTTAGAAATTATTGGTCTAAAATAAATTTCTTTTTGATCTTAAATAAATTAAGGATAAATAAAAACTAGAACATCTATAATTAAAAACCATCCAATTTATCATTCAAAACGCTTTTAAATTTTCAATTTCAGAGTTCACGGAATAAAAGGTTTGAGAGTAGCAGATGCTTCCATTATGCCAACTATAATCACTGGACACACGAATGCACCAACTATTATGATTGGAGAGAAAGCAGCTGATATGATCAAGAAACAATGGAATCTCATGCACGATGAATTATGATTGAAAGATTAACGTTATTTGCAATTTTGTTTTACCTTTGTACATATCAAAATCTATATAACAGAATTTTAAATTTCTAATTTTAACAGTTTAATTTTAATTTCAAATCAACGATTTGCACCCCATCCCAACCCCTTTTGTAAAGCTTTTTTTAAACAATAAACTATGCTAAGAAAACTGTGAATCTAACTAGAGAAATGAAACAAAACAAAATTACCACTTAGGAAACGGCAAATTCTGAAATTCCCAAATTAAACCCAATAATAAGTGAACATTTAAGTGTGAAAGAGGAATTTTTTTTTTCCCGGAACTGATAATTTTTTTTTTTAATAACTGGGAGTTAACTTTGATTTTTATTACCACTTTATTTTATAATCATAAATTTTAATTATAAATTGGATGCTGTTTTGCATCATTTGACCAAGCGCCAAAACAGTTTTTTTTAGATTATTACTCCATCTACTAGCGAAAGGTGTAAATTCTTTACAGAAAAATGTTCCTGCTTTCTATCTTAACGTAATTGTGTGGAAAATTAATTTTGAACAAACTCCAATCGACTAATCGTAACGAATAAGAATTGCATCATGTGACCAACGACCCTTTGAAGGACATTAAGTTTGATAATGATCAGAATAGTCCTGTGAAAGTATCTTCACAAAAATGTGAAGTAATACCGAAGCTATTATTATTATCTATTATTATTAGGTAATTTTTACATACCTTTTTGTGCCAATATAGTAGGCATTTATATATTTAATACCGAAGCTGTTGGGTTTATGCGAATATCTCAAAATCGAATTCTGGCGCTTGGTCAAATGATACGTAACACCATCCAATGAAGTTGTCATATAAGATGACATTTTATCACTGCTTTGAAATTATGATGTTCTACCATCTGTATCCTGAGATCAACCTCAAAGAGTGAATTTTATTCGAATGTCATTACTTTCAAGCGAAGCCAATGACCAACAAAATTTCTAGTTTATCCAAACCTTGAAGAATTTCAGGCTTAATACTAACTTTCATTGATCTATTAAGGATCGGGATTCGGGAATCTTCAGTTACAATCCACGAAAGGAAACAACATAGAAATAATTGTTTCCAACACAATTTTAATTCTATTCACTTTTTTAACGACGGAAAACACTTAAAGATCAACAAAACTGCTTCAATCCGAATGCTTTAAAACTTAATTTCTTTATCAAATAAAAAAAAAATAAAAATCACTTCAACGATAGTCGATAGATCAAGTCTGCTGTATTTTTTTATTCTTCGAATTCTGTTGAAAATATATTTTATTTATATTGCAACAAAACTATGAATTTAAAACAATTCCTACATTGTTTAAGTAACTACAAATATAAATTCGTTCTTCCTTCTCAACGAAGAGATTGCGTATCTCTATTGTACGTAGTCTGACAGATGAGTCGTGACGAACGAGATTTCTCGAGATTTCAGAAATCTCGATCGTCACGACTCGTCTGTCACACTACAAATGTTTATTACAATTGGGACAAGATCGTACTAATTAGGCCTGCAGTTTTATATATAAAATGAAACATTTTTTAATTCATATTGGTTGTAAGTATTATATTATTTTTTTTCCTTTATTTTTTTTTTTTAACTTGTCAGATAATTTTAAATGAACCTAGGATAGGAACAATAATTTAGATCTTTCGTTGATCTGAATGTGATGACGTTTTATATTTGAATTTTTTTTCTATATTTAATTTTCGAGTATTATCGTTAACTGATATGAGCAGGGGCGGTCTGGCCAGGTCGGCAGGTCGGCGATGGCCAACGGCTCCGAGCCCAGAGAGGGCCCCCGACGGGGCACTGGGCAGATGAGTGAAAGTTACAAACAATCGAGAACAGCCGAGGGATACACTATTTTTTTTACCCAGATTTATCTTTACTTTTAATTTTTGATTATTCATGTTCTATATGGGTGCTGTGTTTACAATTACTCATTAATATTAACGAGACTAGAAGAGAAGTTCGACTAGAGGCGCGTTTCACGTTAACTGACTTGCTCGTCAGCTAATGGGCGGGTATGGACCTACTACCAGACTGTACTAAGCGTAATTAATAGTCTGTTGGAAAGTAAAGTTAATCTGGCTTCTGTATTTGGATTGCTACGCTCCTTATAAAAATTCTACTGTTAGGGCCGCAAAATAGCCTTCATTACAGGTATACATTTTATAGGTATACCTAATAGGACTGGTGAACATTAAATAAAAAAAAATAAAAAAAATTACTAAGCACTACGATGGGCCCTGAACGGGGATTTACATATTACTGCCGGACAGAAAGACAATTTTTTAAAGTTTGCATTCAGGGCCCCAAAATCAACATTACTGTCTTAAGCTCTATAATATTAAACTTTGTAAGAGAATTAATATAGGGCGATCTTAAACCCATGAAACAGAGGGATGCGAGATCAACATGTTTATAAACACAGACAGGCAATTTTAAACCCTAGAAACCGGGAAAAGCGAGTTCGACGTGTCTACAATTCACTTAAATATTTGGTCGGCAAGAGATCTGTGCCAAAACAAGTATTGAAGAAAGATTCGTACTCAACAAAGACATTCTAAAAGATTGCTCTTGGCTAGATCATAAAAAGTTTCGTGAAATAACAAACTTAGATATTTTTCCTCCCGACATTTTAGGGGCCGTCCATTAATAACGTGAGGTGTTTTTTAAAAATATGGACCCCCCCCCTCTCCCCCTTGGTGAGAAGTGGTGGGACCCTCCCCCCTCTTGTGAGATTTCAAAAATTTTAACAACTAAAAAAAAACGGAAATCTTACTTTAACAACCAAAAAAAAAAAAATTGACGTGAGATTTTCGTTGAACCCCCCCTCCCCCTTGGTGAGATTTGGTGAGATTTTGCCTTCCCTCTTTTGACCTCACGTAATTAATGGACACACCCCTTATGCACCATTCCCAAACTGTGTAAAGTTGACGGAAGTCTTTCACTAATAGAGCTAAAACAGTTTGCAGATCAATACGAGAGTTTAACGAGATGCGAGAGTGAAAATATGATAAAGAAAAT
Organism: Thereuonema tuberculata; assembly: GCA_023159025.1. Classification (NCBI taxonomy): domain Eukaryota; kingdom Metazoa; phylum Arthropoda; class Chilopoda; order Scutigeromorpha; family Scutigeridae; genus Thereuonema; species Thereuonema tuberculata. The sequence goes on along the minus strand of JAFIDM010076236.1, from coordinate 11,369 downwards.
ATGCCTAGTTAAGAAGACAGTGAAAAGGATCATGTTCACTCTGAAGAAGAAGAAGAAAATTTTGTCCACTGCACCGAAAATAGACAATGCTTTAAATGTTTGGCCTGTGCTTTCCCCATTATTTATGAATTATCTCGATCTGGGCTTTTTATTAATCTATACACAGCATACAAGTTTGTTGTTACATTTCCATGTATGCAAGTAACATGTGAAAGGGCATTTTCCAAGCTAAAAATTCAAAAAACCGGCTTAGATCAACTCTGATTCAAGATACATTGTCCAACTTGATTCTAATGAATGTGGAACGAGATTTGTTTTTTAATTTGGATAAAGATCTAGTCATAGATAAAGTAGCTAATACTAGTGAAGACTTAAGGAAAAAGTTATTGGCTTAGTGTAATTGTGTTTTGTTTTTGTTTTTCTTTGGTAGTAAAACTTTTGAATAGTTGTGTTATTCATCTGATCACTTTTGATAATTTTGAATAAGATATATAGAATGTGCCTGAAAGTTTGTCATTATATGCATTATTTATAAATATTTCTGTATATTAAAATTTTATATACAGAAATTTTATAAATAATGCAAATAATGACAATATTATTGTTTAGTAATAAAAATAACCCTTAATTCATTCCACCCCCCCAGACCCCCCCCCCTTAAGTCATGTACTGGTTACATTCACCAGAAAAATGATAAAGCCTAAAGGGCCCCAAATTCGTTTCCAGCCGAAGGGCCCCAATGATGCCCCTGGATATGACATTAATTTTCTTTTAATTTTGATTGATGACCAATTTGTTACCTAATCAGTCATTAGGTTTAACATCGAGACGATGTAAGGAGCTTAGTTTCAAAACCCGTTTTGGATATGGTGGGGTTTGATAATTGCATTTGCATTAAACATGGCGGGCTTTGAAACAGCACTCTTATCGAAATCGTATCGCAATACATTGTTATAGCCGTTTTTGAAGTTAAACTGTATGCAAACGGCGGGTTTTGACTTGAACTTAGCAAAAAACTCCATTGACTCGGAATTTTCAATTGTTGGAGATGGCGGGTTTTGAAACTAAGCTCCTCATGTTAACCATAAACTAATGGCTTTTGTTTTTAAGTTTAGGTTCAAGACGGTATTTCTTAAATATCTTTTAAAATATATAATTAGAATGCATGATAAGATTTCCCGCATCGATTTTCTTTGTAAATTATAAGAAAATGTTTAAATTTACAGAAAATAAATTAATATAACTCTTTTTCACTCTTTATATTCAAATCAAATAAAACGTAAATTTTGTCGTCCATTTTAAATATACCAGTGTGCTTAACTTATCGTAAAGCAATCCTTCTACAAGATTCGAAACTTCTCGAATTCCAAATCGTAACAATTTATTTGCTTATGTGTGGATTTCATTTACTGTACAATCATTATTTTTAAAAAAAAAAAAAAACAAAAACAAAAAAAAAACCAATATGCTTAAGAAAACTTAAAAAGAATCCTTTTGATCTTGATGTGACGATGTTTTGTAATTGAATTTTTTCTTTTATTAAATTTTCCAGTAATTTCGTTAATTGATATAATGAGATATTTTCTTTTGAGGTTTGACTGCTGACCTATTCGTTAGGCCTAACTAGAATTTAGGTCTAATTCAAAGACGATGCTAATCATAGACCAATAACTTTCGTTTCTCCTAATGCTGAGCAGAAATTATCTGATAAATATCTTACATGAATTGTAAGAACAGTGCTCCTGCACTTTTCAATTTTACCTCTCGGAATCGAAATATAATGAAGGGAATAAACTGTTGACAACTCAGTGAATTGGCTATAAACTTTTAATTCAAGCTTACTCCACTCCTTCATAAGCGAAAAAACTGGATCTATTTTCTTAGGTAGCTCATTCTGTAAATCTAAACGGAGGAGTGATTACCTGTAACTTCACAAATGGCGATTTACCTCTGACGATGATTACGACGCTGTTAGGCCTAATCACTGTTCTAACTTTGCTGTCATGATCGATTGATACTGGATTTATTTTTCGTTTTCTAAATGTTTTCTTTTAAATGTTTAACGGTTATCTTACATTATATTTCTGTTTTCATTGCCTAAACGTAATGAAAAACATCGAAACATTTCCAAATTTTCATTTATACTCCCACGATTTCTTTTTAGAGAACTTTCCTTTTAAAACTGATTTAATCTCGGACCAGATGTCTTACGCTAGATCGAATGAACCAAATTCTATAAACTAAAATAATTTAGTTTCTTTAAAAATCCAAAATAAGAAATGCAGTAAAACCCCGTTATTATGCTCCCGCTTATAGCACTATCCCGTTCTGTACGCTCCTTTCATACGGTCCCTGGAATTTTCTATGTAACTCTGTATACTTTTATCCTCTTATAACGCTTCAAATCCCGCTTGTAGCGCTTTTTTTATATCGGAAATTTTGTATCGAAAAGAAATACAACACTGTAAAGATTCTTTTCTTTCCATGATAGGAGGGAATCTTTGAAGTGCGGGTCTGTGATACAGTGAGTTAGTGCAAAATGTCGAAGCGGAAATTCCTTTCTATAAGTGAAAAATTGCAAATTCTCCGTAAGTATGACGAGAATTCTACACTAAGTCAGAAGGATTTCGAAGAATCTCTAGGAATTCTCTCATCCAGTCTGAGAACAATAATAAAAAATAAGAATGGAATTACCAATGCAGCAAAGGGTGGTTGCAAACGTAAAAAAGTAAAGTGTGGAAAATGTGAAGATGCCGAGGAAATTCTAATTGAATGGATTCATCAGTGCCATTAAGTGGCCCAATCATTCATGAAAAGGCACGTGAAATAGCGGGCAGTGCACTAAATCTGCTCCGAAAATATATTAGTGTTGCTCCTAGTGGTGTATCAATTGATGTTAATAGTTACTTGAACCGCATTGAAAATGTCATAATCCATAACAGTAGCACACACACACGGCAAACCACAATCAAAGATTTTTTTAATTGGAAATAAGCTCACATTTGCACTCTATCTATTGCAGAATCAAGTATCTTTTCTGTAAAATGGTGTCTAAATGTTTCCCCAGCTCATAAATCATTTCCCGTCTATAGCGCTATCCCGCTTATTACACTTGTAGGTCATGGTCCCTTGACGAGCGTAATAACGGGGTTTTACTGTATTAATAATAATCTTAATAATATTATTTTTCAGAAAGGATAATATACTGTATAAACTTCAAAATAAATAAGTTTGATATCAAACCAAAGAGATTTAGATTTTATGAATAGAATATTGTTGATAAAAAAAAGAGAAGAAAGTAAGAAAACAAACAGACGTTCACCACAGTCATGATACTAAAAAAAGAACAATAAGTTGCCATAGTAACAAAGATAAACAAAGATGGCGGCTCACTAATGGAGTTTCCCAAATAAGGAAATAACATACGCCTCAGTTATAACAATTTTGTTAATTTTAAGAATGTAGTCTATTTTAAAAACTATAAAGAAATAAAACGGTTAAGCATAAACGAAATAAAAATAAAATGAAATATAAAATAAATAATAAAATTTTATAAATAAACTCAAAGCAAAATGATCAACAGTGCGTTTGATCTATTTAAAGATTTCGTTTACTTTCTGTCTGGGTATCTTCTTTTGTTAGACTATCGGTAATTCTGGATTGTTGTAGTACTGAGAGAGAACACCAAGGGTACCTTAATTACCAATAAATACGTATTATGAGTTGAGAACAACTAATGATTGTGAAATTAAACATTGGTATTATTAAAGAACTAGTTGCAACCCGTGAAATATTCACGGAAGTAAAATAAATTCCATCTTTTTGAAATACCGTAAAATTTCTCAAAAACAGAAGATAGAAAAAGATGTTCTCAACTCATTTTTTATAAGGAGATTTGTTTATACTTAAGTATCATGTTTTTACTTGTTTTTTAAAACAGGTTTTTGTTTCTTGAGATCTTTTAACTGCTGTGTTTTATTATTTGTTGAATCTATTCATAGACTAAAAGATACCAGTAAAAAAACAAAATCCGAATTAACAGTACTGACCTCCTAAAAATACTTTAATATCTTGTTCTGCTGTAAGATACAATGGTTCAATAATTGGTGGATCGTGGGGGTCAGCACTACGTAAAGTAATATAACCTCTACTCACAGGATGTTGGATTATTGGATAAATAGTGAAGAAATCCCTTGTATCGTTTGGATTAATAATATCCAGAAGCTTGAAATGAAGAGAACAAGTTTTTTTAATTATCCACCTATTAAATTTAGTAAATAATATTTTATTAAAAGTTTCTATGTTATCTATTTTTTTTTTTATATATTTGTTTAAAATAAATGCTTCAAACGTTTGAAATATCGAGATGAATTCTTTCTTTAATATTAATGCCAGATTATTCTAGAATTCATTTTAGTGATGTACAAAGTAGATGTAAGAGCACAAATATGTTGATTCCCCATCAAAGGTAATCGAACAATTGCTGGTTTATGGCGGTGTGCATCAACGCTCTGCTAAAGCGTTTGTCACTTGATGAGCCGCTACTTTAATCAAATAAAGGTGTTCCACTACAGACCATGCAGGTCCTTCAGGATTTCGTTTGATCGTAGGATGCAATTTCGAGTGGCGCAAGAGCAACAGAAGTTAAACTGAGCCAGGAACAAGGTATGTAATCGAAAACAAGTTGTTGAAAGGAGGAAAAAAACAGAAGAAAAAAAAAGAAACATCCAAGCCTACGCCCAGATTGAAGGTATCAGATCAACATCTTGATGACTCGACTGTCTTCAATGGCAGTCCTCGATACCGAGGGAGATTTAGACTCCAACGATTCTCAACCAACAGAACTAGTTGAAGGGGTGGTTCTTTCATGCCCGACCGCCTTTAACCCCCGAGTAAAATATCCGGTAGCCATATGAAAGAGCTGAACCTTAGATTCCGTCTGGGGAGAACAATCATGGATAAATTCGTCCACAGCCAGAAATGAAACCCTGCTTCTGCAGGCAGCCGTCCAGCGTCTAAACTACTGGGCTAACCTTAGACAATTGAGAATTACATTAATTGAGAAATTAATCTATTTTCTAATCACTTCAAATTTCAAATTTTCAGCATACAATTTGAAAGGAGGTTACACTAGCTCATGAGCTAAACAAGCAAAGTATTGAAAATTCAAATTTATAAATCCCATTTAGTTTTTATTTTCTCTCTTCAAAGTCTATTGTTGAAAACTTGATAGGTTGTAAGCACTGTTATGCAGTTAAATAACTTTAGCCTTCACTAACATTATCGACAAATTGTAAAGTTGACGTAAAACATTGAGAGAGAACATTTACAGCTGTTTAACTTAGTTGTAGTTTTATGTCACATTAGATAAATCGTAATTACTTCTGGCTTTATGTTATGTGAAAAGCCTTTACTGGAGAAAAGCATCAGTTCAATATCTGGAAAATCTAAACTTGAATTTTCAAACGAAATATCCAGGAAAGCCAACCATTCATAAATTAAATTAGGTAAATTAGGTAAAGTGAGATTTCCTAAAAAAAAATCAAAAATAAAAATCATTATTTTCAAAAAGAGGTCTCTTAGATACCACGATTTCTGTGAATTGAAATAACTATGAACTCAACAAACATAAATATTTTGTGCTGCAGATGCTAAACGATGTTAACTTGAGATATTCCAGTCTTTAGGAGTATGTTACACTCCCAAGCAAAGAAAACGAACAGTGTGCAACAGATAAGACATCAAAATCGCAATGTTTTTTTCATTCTCTATTCTCTCCTGTTGGGATTTTAGAGAATGACAACATAAAATATAGCAATTAAAAAGTTAAAGAATGGGGTCGAGGGGGATAAGGCTCCCGGCGTTTCGTGACCCATGGGAGGTCAGACGGTCAGCCCGACGCCCGCTCGCCTTTAACCCCCGAGAAAGTAACCTGGTACTCATTCTTCAAAGGGCTCGGTGGATCATAGAACCCGTGTGGAGGAGTATTCAGCGTGTGGAAAAATTCGGACCTCCCGGTTTTTCTAGGAAGCAGTCACCCTAGGCTACCAGCCCACAAAATATAGCAAAATGGCAGAAACAAATGCGTCCGAGTTTAGATTCTTTGGTAATGTAAGTTTGAAAACGACTTCATTTCCTGATAAGAGGTTGGCGTGTGATCGAATGGAGAATTCAAAATGTCCGTAACAGATTAAAAGCAAATACCGATGTTTGGTTATTTTAAATCATCCTGAATATATTGTGACTGTTTTCTTCGCTCACGGACTAATTTAGGCGTAGGCATATTTCTAAATAATAGTTTACAAATCACAATTTTATTACTGAAAATTTGCAATTATTCGAAATATCAGTGAAAATCCCAAATGATCTCATTAATGAAGACTAAAGCTTCTACGCCCATCTTAACTTGTAAATGCATATTTGAAATCAAAATTTTGGGAAAAAGGAACTATTATATGTCAACTTCGGTGTTTCCAATTATTCATCAAAAAAAGCGCCAAATTTAACTTTGTGTGACTCCGTTAACACAAATAACATTTTAAATGGAAAAAGACAGTCCAAAACTCTAAAATAATTAATAAAAACATCCTGTGAATCCTATTTTGATTCATCAGATAACCAAACACTTGGACGTATTTCAGGAATGACTATATATGGGGCTTCGTTTCTTTTCTCATCAATTTGAAAGTTAAGGTGAGGTTTCGAAAAGGAAATGTTATTTTATTTAACTTTTCGTAAAACTAAGCATAGGTTATATAATTACATAAATTTGATAACATAAGACTTAGGCTACAGGTACCAGTTTATTAATAATTCGTCAATTCAAAGGTGTAACTTAATAGTTATTAACTAACTTAATATCATTAAGTATTAACTAGGCCATCTTCCGTGTACAGATTGTTCGATATAGATATTTGAAGAAGAGATTTATTTAGATGGACGTTGGTTGATATAGATGTTAAATAAAGATCATAGCTTATATACGATAGTCCTGGCGACGAATTGATTGTGACTATTCTTTCGAGTGAAGATAACCAAATTCTGATGACTTGTGAATCTAGACAAATTTTTCTCTTTGGCGGAGACTTCAGACAAATTTTACCTGTAGTCAAGAATGGCCGAGATTACGACATTATTAACAGTTCTTTGAAAAGATCGCATCCTTTCTCTCGTTGTCCATTTCGATACTAATTGATTATCGATGATAAAACAATGGTTTATATGAGATAATCCAAGAATAATCGATTCCAATGAAAAGGGTTAAAGCAACATTTTTAAGTTTTGAAGACTCTTTTCAAGCCATCTCTTTTTCAAGCATAATAAAATTGGAATAAGTACAACAAAACAAAATAGTTGGAAGCTTAAACAAATTTCAAAAACACGTGAATCAATAAGTTTAGTTGTTTTTACAAAAATATATTAATAAGGTACAATTCAATTAATAAAAGTAATAATAAGAAGAAAATAAAATTTAGGATAATCTAACAAAACTCGATACCAAAGAAAGCAGTTAACGCAACATTTTGAAGTTCAATAATGCTCATTTTGAATTTGTCGACTTCCTCGTGACAATAAAAAATGAAAAATCGTTTTCCATTGTTGCACTAACATTGGGACACAACAACAACACAACAATTGCGGAGATATAAGTCAAAAAACAATATGAAAAGAGTTGTAGTCCCTATGGCCTAATGGATAACACATCCGACTTCGGATCAGAAGGTTGCAGGTTCAATTCCCGTCGCGGAAATTTCATTATAAAAATTATTTCTATTTTCCATTCGCACAGAAAATTGCGCCGGACAGACAGACAGACAGAGAAATAAAAGATTTTAGTAATATAGATTCCAACATAATAAAGAGGCATGGAGTAAGCAATAAAACAAGACACGAGACAAGACATGGTAGATTGACTGATCGTAAGCAATATTTGGTAAAGAAAACCTAAATAAATCGAAGATTTTGAATTTTTGGGGTGGTTTCAAATTAATCAAACATCAAAAAAAAAAAAAAAAATTGACCTAATAATCGATTACTTCGCTGTTCGACAACCGATCAAAGTGATTCTTGCTGAGCAATTGAGTGAACCTTTAATGAAACTTAATGAAGCTGTTCACAGCTAAACCTGACCTGACATAACAAATCTCAGACATTTCACTGATTCCTCAGTGATTACCTGAGGTATTGCCTGAGGTATCAGGTATTACCTGAGAACCTGTTTCTGGCGATTTACCAAGCGCCAGCCCACGAACAAAACCTCAACAAACTCCGGTACTCGGCTTTTTTGAGAGCATCGACGAAGCCGAAATCTGATTTGGCCACTCTTCCTCCTAACAGAGGAGCTTCGAAGCAGCACTCGTTCAGAGTATATCTACTGGTATATCTATTTACATATCGTTGTCAAATACTGTTTTGTTTTCATTACAAATACCTATTTGAGCTAAATACTTACGTTGGTCTTGTTAATTTCTTAAAGCTACAACAATGGCTCGGCAACCCCCTACCACCCACCCAATGGGGTTGGGCCAGGGATGACAATGGCATCCTATAGCCGGTGACACCCAACGATCCTGTGGCACCTGACTCCATTCTCAACACCATATTTTGCCGATGCAAGACAAGGTTGGGGTGAGCTGCTTGTGCCGAAAAGCAGGCATTGCCTGCTCCAGTGTCTGCGGCGTAGGCTTGGGCTCGTGCACTAACGGAGCCCCCATCTAAGACACCTTCGACGACGACGATAGTTTCAATTTCGAAGATAATTAGGACTTCGACAATTAATGTGAATTTCATATTGAGGAATATACGTGTCATTTTTAACAACAAAACAAACATTTTTTCCAAATTGTCCATTTTTCCCTCTCCTTATCTCCACCTAAAATATACATCCCACCGAAAAAGGACCTTTTTTGTAGAGAATTTTGTATAGATTAATTTAGCATCTGGACATTTTTTTGCTGTAGGCCGCAGTTTTCTAGTTATTCATGAAAAAGTGAAAAAAGGGACCTTTAAACCCCAACTCATCCCTTAGCTCCACCCCCCACCCATCAGTACTTTTAGTATGTTGTTCAGGACATCTTCCCCTACAACTGTGCCAAAATTGGCTTTTACACGAATTATTTCCTCTATTTTTCCTTCGTTGCCTGGACTATTGTTCGTCTTTTTTTATTGTATAATAAACATCTTTAAGTGTATTTTTTCCTTGCTTAATTTATATTTTAAAAACAAATAAAATTAAATATTCTACGTTAAACAAACTTTTAATTTTTCTTAAATGCTAATTGCTATCTTAAAGGCAGCATTCTGCTTCTTAATTTTAAGAAAAACATTAAAGACATATTGTAATATTCAAAAACATTGAAAAAAAAAATAGTTGTTTGTCATTTATCAATGGTTTATATAATTCTCCTTCTGCTTTTCTTTTTTTTTAAAAAATATCTGTGGATTCTAAAACATACGATCCTTTTCTTTCGATTTTATTCTTCTAATTAAATTATAACACTTAATTCTTTTAAGATCTTTTACAGAGGTGTCATTTAACGGTGACAAGAAATTTTACCCAAACCCCCCACTTTAGTCAAGGTCAATATATAAGGGGCATTCAAAAAGAAACGAGCCAGAGGCCGAGGAACAGAAACCAGTACAGGTATTAAGTATTGGCCCTGGCTGTTGAGGCACTTGTCCCACTGCGATACAAGGCGATGAATGGCTGTCTCGTAAAATTCCCGGGGCTGCGTTGTGAACCAGTTCCGCACGTACTGCTTGACATCGTCGTCCGAGGTGAATCGTTTGCCCCTCAGAGCCTTTTTAGGGGACCAAAAATGGCGTAATCGCAGGGAAAGAGGTCTGGACTGTAAGGAGGGTGATCGAGAACCTCCCACTTGAATTTCTGCAAGAGTGCCGTGATTGTGTTGGCTATATGGGGCCTTGCATTGTCGTGGAGCAGAATGACCACACTTAATTCCTGGTGGTGAGCTTGTCTGGGTCGTTTCGATTTGATCACTTGACGAAGGGTAGTTAAGGATTGCGAGTAACGCTGGGCATTCACTGTTGTCCCGTGCTGCAGGAAGTCTATCAGAAATGGGCCGTCTTGGTCAAAGAAGAACGTCAGCATAACCTTTCCTGCACTTGTGTGGATGGCCTTGGATTTTTTTGGTGGTGGTGACCCTGGATGCTTCCACTGGAGACTTTGTCGTTTCGATTCTGGTTCGAAGTGATGACACCAAGACTCATCTCCAGCCACCACTCGTGCCAGGAACTCATTCCCTTCTCTGGCATAGCGCTGCAGATGATCAATACAGAGGGCCATTCGACATGCTTTCTGTTGAGGTTGAAGACTGTGGGGGCACCCATTGAGCGCACACTTTGCGCCAGTTCAATCTTTTTGTAATGATGGTGTGAACACTTCCGATGCTCAATCCGACCTCGTCGGCGACGTGTTTCACTGTAACTCGCCGGTCCTGGGTAACGAGTCCATCAATCAGCTGGACGATGTCATCGGTAATGCGGTGTGGTGTTCCAGGCCGTGCATCATCGGCTAACGACACCCGTCCTTCCCTGAAGCGCTTGTGCCACGCCTTGACATGCAGTGTTCACCGTACACTTGTGACATTCTTCGATGAATGTCCGTTCCCCCTACTCCTTCTGCTGTCAGAAAACGAACAACACCTCTTTGCTCTTCTTTAGACGCCTCCATTGCACTGTTTCACTGCTTACAACGTGAATGACCTCGTTGGACGATTGACGTATGCTTCTGCTAGCTTTTAGTCACGTGACTTGCACCCGTTACCCTCTAGCGGCGGGCTGTGAACTTCCGCACTCACTCGTGTCCGAACCAATCTCCATGTCTTGAAAGCTATAAACGGACCTTTAATCAGTTCACTGCTGGCTTTCCCGCAGTGGCTTTGTTTCTCAGCGTGGCCGTTTTTTTCGGCAAGTTAGCCTAATGTAATCTAGAGCCTGTTTCGTTAATTAATTTCACTTCCAAATGTTAAGTTGTTTTTTTATGTACATCAAAATATTAACGAACAATTCAAAGTTAGACAATATAGTAATTATAATTTTATGAGAAATTTTAATATTTTTTAAGATAATCAAAGATTAAGATTTTAGGGAACTGGTAATATTTATTTTTGTAGTGATAGTTTCGAATCATCTTGGAATAAAAGCTCTTAAATATAAGGAAATAAAATAGAATTTGCTGGAATTCAAGTCTATTCTTTCCCACGACATTTTTCAATATAATCGTCACAAGCCATCAGATCAGTGGCGTATATAGAATATATTTTCGGGGGGGGGGGCCAAGATTAATATAATGAAGTAGACACCCCATAGTAACCTATCCGTTCAACCCCAAAAAAAAAAAAAAAAAA
>JAFIDM010076235.1:0-38286 GCA_023159025.1 Thereuonema tuberculata | reverse complement strand
TCTGTGAAATGTATATATTGGAGAGATGGGATAATATCCTCATCACTGTCATATATCAGGATTTGTAAGGCATTTGAAATAGAAATTACAAGCAATAGATGCGGCGATTATAAATCGTGAAAGAATGACAGCCGAAAGTGGAGTTTCATTTACAAATGTGCCAAATTAACATGTATCACTTGCTATTCACTGTATACATGTACGTGATTAAAATTTTTATGCCCTAGTTTATACATAAAAAAAAATTATTAATTTGCAGACTTCATTAATTTATGCACTTACAGTGTTCATAAATTAATGATGTTTCAGATTTCCAATTTTTTTTATAATAAAATACAGCAAAAGAATTTCATATAGTTATACAGAATACCTGTGTAATTTCTAAGGAAAATACTTTAAAATGAGTTTTTTCGATTCCTACTTTTACTTTGTGTCCTCCGTCCATTAGATCCATCACTTTCTTTCCTGTAAGTTTCTTCATTACATCTGGAAGTCCGAATCGTTCGCGTGGAAGAATTATAAGCCTGTGATGAAAAAACAAATTATTAGAGATAAAACATTGAAAACTGAAATAATTAATGAACAGAATCAAATTGATTTCTTCAATCAGAATCAATAGAAGGCTGTAGACCTAAGAAATATCAATAACAGAAAAGAAATACTTATTACCGCAATATCTATCTTCTTATATCTTTATTTTGTCCACTACAAAAAAAAAAAAAAAAAAAAAAAAGAAGAAGATCAAATACTCAAGAAATCACAAAGGCTTCAGTGCTTCGAGACATATTATGCCAGTATTCTGTAATTTTCAGAGTAAAATGTTAAACTAGTTGAAGATAATAAATGTGAAGATAAAATAGGTGAATAATAGACATTATTCACCTATTAGGATTGAAGGAAATTAATGTTCTCGTAGGTCCATGTTTTTAGACCATTGCTAAGTGGCAAGCAATGACATTGACGTGTACTTTCATTACGTCATCTTGACAATTAATAATGCTAATAAAAATCATTGTCATTTTAAGTAACACAGATAAAGCATCTGTGCCATTGTTAAGTAAGATACCATGTCTGTCTCAAAATCATTTTCACCTAGAAATATGATCGCAATTGTTTGAGATTTCTGGAGAGGTCTATCTATCTATCGAAATAATTAATGTGTCTAGCATTTTCAATTGCTGAGTTGAAAAAGACACCGAATAGTCATATAAGGTGCAATTAAAAAGAAGAAAAACCACAAAGAAAAATAACTATAAAACTTCTTAGAATTGAGGTTCAAAAATTTCCTCTTACCAGGATAAAAACAAATTGTAAATCAAGAAATGAGACAGTGTTGCTTACGTGACATCTCATCAGTTTAGTTCCTTCAAGTATATTTTCCTATTTTATTTTACTAATGATGTATAATATTTTAATTATACATATTTAGAAGAAAAAAATTAAAATAATTTCAAAATGACTTTAATACATCTTATAGGTTGCTTCATAACATATACACAAGTCTTAGTCCGGGTGGTTATAATTAAAGTGACCCTACTCAGCTCTCTGGATCGGGTTGTAAAGTACATATCTCAAGGAAAATTGATATTTAATGTTAATTATGCCATGGGGAAGCGATTTCCGATGAAAGAAACATTGGTTCATTGTTTCGCCATTTGGAGTAAGTCACTATATGGTCTTTCTGTCCATAGACAAGAACTAATTATTCCGACTGTATAAAATTAACTTTTATTAATCATAGATATAACAATGAACATGTTAAAATTTTCAAGCAAAAATACATATGCGTTTAAATATATATTGTTGTATTTATTTCATTATTTTTTAAATGATAAAATTGTCTTTTGTTTTTGGGATTTTTACCATTAGTTCATCTAATTTTAAAATATATATATGTACAAAAAAAAATAGTTATTAAATTAGCTAACTATTGTTATTAAATTAGCTAATTATTTGGTTATTAAATTAGCTAACTGAATATATTTAATTTTCACTTAAATGAATCGGTGAATAAAATACAGTTTAAAAATTTCTAACTTACTTACGTTTATTTATTTTTTTTTGTATTCTTTTAATGAATTTTTTTATCGAAGAATATATAAAACAACAAACAAGCCAATGACAGAAATAAATCTTTATTATTAGATAATAAGAAATTTATGTTAAGAGTAAATATATAAAAAAACATGTACAATAATAAACATTACTTAAATGACCATTTTATTTCTATTTTTCATGCCCATATTTCTGCTCCTATAACAGTTCCTTTTGAATTTTTGTCGAAAATTAATTTTCCTGATTAGAAAAAAGTCTAGCTTCAAAATACTAGATGTATTTTAAATAGATGTTTTTTTTTGAGAATATCACGGCCAGATGGAAAATTATTCTCACACACATTTTCCAAATTTTCACTGCTGAATTTGCCAAGCATTTTCAGTTTTTCACTTTCTCTAAATTCAGTTTCTATTGCTCGACAATTTATAAAAATATTCAATGAAGAAAATAATTAATGAAATATTTTCAGAAGATGATTTCAACATTTTATTCAAAGTGAAATTTTGTATTGCTTTTCAAATGTGTCTGTCGTTTTCAATACAAAAAAAAAGCAATCAGACTAGTTTTACAGTCTTTGCAGATCTCGTCCTTGCTGCCATGTGACTCAACTCAACAGTCTTCGAACCGTTGCTCGCAAATCTCTGCGTTACCGCAAGATCTAAAAAATTCAATGCGAAATATTAGCAATTAATAAAATGCGTTAAATTCAAAACTTACATGTTTTGCGAAAAAGATTTGACAAGTCCTTACGACGGAGAACATCCATTCCATCATCAAAATCCTCGTGCCGATCTCCATTCGAACTCAGATGCGTCGACTATCTCTCGGACGATTTCAATTTGCGCGGTCTTATATCCCATTTGGGCAATGCTACCTATCGACTAACGACTGCAATAGTAGCGTTATTCATATTGACAATATTCACTTTCAATATACAAACAGGGCAAAAAAAAATTTACACAACTTTCAAATTCCTACAAAATGTTTCTTTAATTAATGAGAAACAGCCATTATTTTCTTGTTAAAACGAGCGGTACTTATTATAAGTAAATAAATGCAGTAATACTGAAAAATTGTAGAGCCAGCATTTCAAACGAATTTTATTTCGTTCACCCGCCGAAAAGCGAAAAAAAAGCTCTGCTCTGTTGCTACAGCCGAATCAGAACAACTAGACATTATATTTTACCAAAAAAAAGATAAAAATTAAAAGCAAAATGATGTAGTTACTTCATAAAATCGACGTTGCAGCCGATGGATCGCAGTTAAGCGCTGGATCCAAAATGGCGGGCATGAGTCACGTGGCGGTCTTAGAGTCAATCACTTACTAGCATTGGCGGTAAATGCCAAGATCAAATGCTTTCCGTACTTGTCTATGGATACAAAGACCATACAGTAACTTTAGGTGTGAAATACTACAATAATACTGTTATTCAAAGATAGTTATAGAACGCGTTCAAGCCTGGATCATCACGCAAATTAATTGCAACTCGTAAGCCTGGATAAGTCGATTGGAATTCCGAAATTGACTTTGGTGATTCATTCGTTCTTCTATTTCATTCTTTTTCGAGTTGCTTTCAGGCTTACGACGAACTCCTATCCCACAGTATTTAATGTCAGGTATGATTATTGGTTAAAAAGCACCATAACTAATTAGATAAAATTACTAATACTTACATACTTAAGCGCTCCCCTTTGTATGGCATCATTAATATTTGTGCGTTTAACTCAGCATCCACCTGGCAATTAAACATTTGTGTCTGACTCATCATATCCACTAATACGTCATTTCCGTTCAACAAGTGGAATTTTTCTTTCCTGGTATTTTCCTTATTAAACGGTTCATGCCAATTTCCCTTGAAATAGATAGCATTTGCCAAAACAAATCTGGTATCTGAAACAAAAGAAAAACTCAGAACTTTTATTGAAGATCCATTCCGTCTTCGTTCTAATTCTTATAAATTCACCAAGATTATTCAAATAGACAGAATAAGTTATTTTAAATTTTTACCTCTCTGTAGTGATCCAACAGGGAAAATCTCTTTGATTAGATGATTTGTTTGTTCTTCTATCCATTTGTTAATTATAACTTCTGCTTCCCCTGTTCCAAACAACAGTTGTTGCAATGTGACAGCATAATAATTCTGCATCATTTTCTTATAGGTTGGCTTCACTTCTAATATGAAAGCAAAAAAGAACGGATATAAGTACTTATTTGATTTTATAATCGACAATAACTCATTTTTTTTAAAGTTTTAATAAAACAAACCAAATGCTTTGATGAAATAAAGAGCAAAGATAGTCTTTCAATTACCTTTCACTAAAGGAGAAATATCGTAAAAAAAAAAGAATAGCTTACAACATGTGTTGATTGAATCAGATTATACCATATTGATGCCTCTCATTATCAGAAAATTTGACGCACACCTTATTGAGTGGACAAAAATAAAATGGTTCTCTCCTGTTTGAAAGTTCAGACTCTTAAGAGAAATTTGCGTCCTGATCTAGATTGGACTAAAGACTATTATTTTGTTATTAGTTTATAAGATGGTCAAAAGTGATAAAAAAATATAAATAATCACCTTAACTTAAACAAAAAGGTTGACATATTTTGGGTATTGAGATTGCTTTCATTTGCTAATAAGAAAGTCCTGTTTGATGCTGTCCAGAGAACGTTTAGAAAGTATCTAAGAAAAGGGGACGATTTCTGCATCTCATAAAAACTATGAAGGACGTTTATACTCCAAAATCGAAGAGATTTGCCATGGACTGGCTAGAGAACACAAACTGCAAATTTCTATAGAGAACGAGAAAGCTTACAAAGTATTTCAAGAAGATAGCACGTAACAATTTTGGTAGGATTTCACAAATTAATTGCACCGCCTGAGGCAAAAGAAACCCAAGGAGTAACGTGTCCAATTCCCTTAGTAAATTTCTCAAAACAATATAAGTTTCATGATTTTTTTTTCCAAAAAAAGTTTTATAACTATTTTATCACTATTACAATGCAAACTTTTATAAAACTTTTTTACTGAAAATCACTTAGTTTAAGTTGGATTTTAACGTGTACAAAATAATTAAAATGTCTAAAATCGCCGACACACAAGTTGAAGATTAAAAAAGTTTAATATGCTATCATCACTTAGTTTTTTTAGATAATTTTTACTTTCGTGAGTAAATATATATTTGTTATTAGGAGAATTATAAATCTGATCTTTTATAGTGATACCCTAAACTATATTGATTATTTTTTTTAGACTTACGAAAATATCTAGGTGAGGAAGTTAACAGTAAAATGTATATTTCTAGAATATTTCTTAACTAGTCCACAACATTTTCAGGCTTTTTGTATAGTAGAAGTTCTTGTAAGGTTACTTTAAAATAAGAAAAAAGCCTATTTTACACAAAACAATTATAAAGATCATATGCTAATGTTTTAAGATATTTCAAGGGCTCATTATCTTTTCTACAGTTGTTCCATGTGTAGAAAAGATAATAGCTGTTAACTGATTAGACAGAAATACAGATTTTTCAAGGACTGATATTAAATTTATACCTGCCCATAAAACAAATTCGCAACTCGGTAACTCTTGGACACTGATAAATGCGTGATAGAAGGGTGAGCATACTGAAAAATCAGATTAATACAGTCGGACCTCTATTTAACAAACCTCTATTTTGCGAATTTCTCAATTTTGCAAACTTTTCTTTAGAATCAAGAACATTTTGCTAATTTCTTCGTAAAAGAACCTCTAAATAGCGAAGTGCATTTTCTATTTAACGAACTTTTTTCGAGGATACAGCTGAGGGAAAAAGAAGAAATTAACGATGATGTGCTGATTGATGATTATCTTTCACTTAATTTTGAAGTTGAGACCTCGGAAACACTAACTAAATCGGATATTTTGGACAGTGTGAAAAATAAAAACAATACAGGCATGAATTGCGATGAAGATGATGAAAATGGAAATGATCATGAAGAAATAAAAAAACCTTCGTATGATGAAATGCTAAAATCATTTGAAACAATCCGACGCGGATTACAATTTGCAGAAAATACGCCTGAAGGGGTTTTTTGGAGCATTGCAAAGATGCGAGATGTGCTATGTGCGAAAACATTTTTTCAAAAAAAAAACTCAGACAAAATTAGCAGAATTGATTAGTAAAATTTAAATATGCATGTGTTAATGTACGCTTTAGGTCATTAAAATTATTAGTTTTTTAATAATATCTATTGTTTAAGCATTTTAAATCTATTTTATGCAGTTTTTAAATTAATTTTAAAAGGTGAATCTCTATTTAACGAATTTTTCCATATAACGAACTTTTTTTTCGGGATTTAACGACTTCGTTAAATAGAGGTCCGACTGTACTTCTAAAACAAAATATTAGATAGATAGATAGATAGATAGATAGATAGATTAAATTTTTTTAATTTAATCTATCGATCTCTCGCTCTTTTAAAACAACGACGTAATAGGTTGAAAAATTAGAATATGGGAGTTCAATTTTATTTCCACTTGCTTCACAAATTCATATTGATAGCTTAGTCTTAAATGCATTAAGAGATGAAAATGTTAGAAATTGATCAGGAATGCTGAAACCGCCTTCAAGGTTTTCTGTCATCATTCCTTTGCAAGAGAATTCCCATCCATAGTTCAAATATAAATATAATAAAATTATGAAATGATAATTAACTTCTTATTTAAATTCTTTTTGCTCTTAAACCAAACATATTTTTTTCTTATTTTCTTATTTTTTCTTGTTATACCAATAATGTTACTTACGTGAACAACTTACCAAAGTTTTTGCTTAAGAAAATTCTGCTTGCTGTCTTCAATGTGTAATTCTTTGAATTCTGTTGTTCGTATTCCGATATCAGTTCCTATAAAAGAAAGACTTTTCTTTGAGTCTTACTCTAAGCATTATTTCTTTTAGACATTGTTATTGCAATGATTTTGATGGCACATACATTTTCCTGGCGTTACATTACAAAAAACTCACTTTTAACTTCTACGGATCTTCCACATTGAATCTATTTTGTACATTCTATTTCATTCGAACCACTAAAATTACTTATCAGTACATTTCAATTTTCATATAAAATAAACCTTCCGAATTTTTCATAATAGCACAATACAAAATACTGTACGATAATATTACCTCATCTTATTTTTTTAAATATCTACGTGATTGATATTTGCTTAAAGATTAGAATCATAATTTCCTTGTTTTTAATGTTACTTGTTAATTTCGAGATAGAGAAAGATTTTCAACTAATTTGAAGAAAATAAATAATGCTTATTAAAAAAAAAGTTCATGAAATATGTATTTTGATATTGACTAATTTAAGGTTGAAGTCCGCGACAACTGATTATTAAGAATAAACTTTCGAGGTTTAAAATATCTTAATATTGATCTAACTGACAACAAGAGACTAAATTACGTTCGAAGGTCGATATTATCTGACCCGATGTCCTTATTAAGCTTAGTAAATTAAAGAGTTTCTATTTATTACAAGTTGAATTAAGTATTTAAATTTGGGAAAATTCTATAAATATTGGGTAAATATTTACAAAATAAATAGTAATAAATAATTTGATAGTTTAAAAACAGAGGAGATAAATTGTTAAAGTTCTTGATTACTACTTACATTAAAAGACGTGTGTACGTTTAGGTTCTCCTTATAATGAAATGTATTCCTTAACTGTTTTGCTGTATTCCCATTGGCTCCAAGCAAAACCATGGCAAAACCAGCACAGATACTGTAAGGTGAAAAGAAAACATTGTCGTCGGATGATTGTAACTGACGATGAAGATCGAAGCTGAACTGATTACAGGCACTGACAACGGATTCCATTTCAACCATTGATTCGGATTCCATCTCAAATATTGATTCGGATTCCATCTCAAATATTGATTCGGATTCCATCTCCACTAAGGATTCTGACTGAGATTGTTTTCCAGTCCAAGGAAAGCAGAGTAAGAAATACCACCACATTTCATATTATTTCCACTTTCCACTATAGACGATTAACTGATCCTTTCCAGATGCTTCTAATGAGAGAGAGATGCAATTCTGACTCTTATCTTAAAAAAACTTATCTTATTAACAAACGTGAATACCGTCATGCTTTGCGAAGTTAGGACTAGGAAGATTATGACAAATGAAGATGAATAACATTGTTTTATAAAAAATATTACTTTATTATCATTTACTGATATAATATAATTAATTATCAAAAACAGTAGTAGGTCTAATTCTTATTATATTAAAACAACTAAATGCAACAAGGGTTTGTATATAAAAATCAGATAATGAATTAAAAGCTTAAATCTGCGACAGTTTAATTTGTTTTTTTTTTTCGTTTTTTTTTCTTCCTCATTATTACATTTTAAGTAGCTTCATAAATTGGAAAAAAAAAATTGATGTTCCAATCTGTTTGTTTCAAATGTTTATTTTAGCAAGTTTTGAAACTCAGTAAATAATTTAGTAAATACAAATCTCAATAAATTTCAACCATTACTATCGAAAGTTAACATAATATTTATTCTGGTTCATTATCTTCATTTTATTAATTACGATTAACATAAAGTGTTTTATGTAAAAAGTAAATAGGTATATCTAAAATTTGAGAGTTTATTTGTTACACAGTCAAGAGCTTTGTAAAAAAAATCATAACCAATTTCAGCCTTATTAAGTTTTACTTGTTAAATTTGCGTATTTTTTTTTGTTTCTTTATTTATTTTGCATGTTACGATATCTACCAAAATAGACCCGAAAATTCAAAACCCGAATATTGCAACATAATATATATTGGAGTAACTTCGGCATTTGTTTCATTTTTGGAACTATTTTTAAGAACTTCGCAATTTCCTTCGCAATTTCTTCCATCATTTTTTTATTATTATCAGCAAATAACATGTAGTCATTATTCCTCTTTTGCACTTTGTTATTCCAATTTTCGTAGACATTATTATTATAGGTGTATTGGTGTAGCATTTTTGGAGACACAATTCAATTCAGTACAAGTTAAGAAATTTGTTTGCACAGCAGTCTTTAAGGTATTGTAACTTTAAGATTCTTAAGATACGAATAAAATCTTATCTGTACGGTAAATTTACATTCTATTTAAGTTGGTCTTATCCTTTAAGTTGGTCATTATTCGTTTGTTGGTTCCACAATAATGCCACTGAAAAGTATAAATTTATTTGTATTGTCGAAAATAGCAAAATAAAATGGATGATCACAAATGAACCATTTTGATTTAGATTCTTCTGACAAACTTGTCCAAACAAATGTCATAACAGTCACTGCTGCTGCTTCTGTACCTTCTTCATCTACTTGGACAAAAGCTTTATGTTTAACATTAGAAATAAACAAGGCCTCATCACTTATCTTGAAAAAATCTGATCTGAAACAAAAGACAAAAGGAAAAAAGAATTTAAGTACTTTTGATAACGAGAATGGTTTTTAAATTGGCTTGATAATGGAATTTTAATCATATAAAAATGAATCTAACAAAATGTTAAGAGACAAGTTGGTCGGTGGTTGCAATCCCTCCAAAAATTCTAATTTAGAATCATTCCTAAATAGATTACGTCCTTCCGCATTTTAGTTCCACAGTTGATTGAAGATAGATTTTCTTTATAATGAAATGTATTTTGTTATTGTTTTGCTGTATTCCCATTGGCCCCAAGCAAAACCATGGCAAAAGCAGCACAGATGGTTTTTATTGGCCCCAGTATTTTTAAATACTGTACGGTGAAAAAATCATTGTCGTTGGATGATTGTAGCTGATGATGAAGGTTGAAACTGAGCTGATTACAGGCTTTGACTACGGATTCCATTTCAACCAATGATTCTGATTGAATTTGTTCTCCATTCCAAGGAAAAATAAACAAGAAATACCAACATATAATGTATCATTTCCTCTTTCCACTACAGATGATTAGATATTATGCAATTCAGATGCTTTCCAGATGCTTCTAATGAGAGGGACATGCAATTCTCACCCTTATCTATTAGAAAACGTCACTACCGTCATGCTTTGAGAAGTTATAGACTTTAGACTTTTAGACTGATTTGTGTACAGAGTTTATTGAGAAAAATTACCAAGATTGTCTGAGCATTGTTCAATGAGTAGCATCGTTAAATGACAGGTAAAAGATGTCTCAGGGAGAGATTTGTAAATATAAGAACAAAAAATTTTATTATTAATTGGAATTGCCATTTCTTTTCTTTTCTTTCCTTTTTTTTTGAAACTTTTTTATTTTAAATTATAAAAAATAATAAATAGTTATCATAACATTACTAAATTAAAAAAATTAATCAACTACGTTGAAAAATTGATAGAACAGTTATTATTATATATTATAAAAGCGTTATTTTGTCTGTCATGAGACTTTACGTTTTTCCAATTTTGTGACCAAACTATAAGAGATAGATTGGTCATGTAAATGGATAAAATGTAGATCTTTTTAGGACCAACAAAATGATACAAAAATCTTTCGAAAAAAGTTTTTGGTTTCCAAGATGGCGCCTTTTAAAGGGTCCAATTTTGACTTTTTCTCAATTTAAACGAAAAGTATAAGAGATGGAAGAAAACATTATATTGAGAAAATATTGGTATTTGAAAGTTCTATCGAACGATATATCACTTATTCAGCGTTTGCAAGATACATGCAAAAATGTGAATTTTCGGTGTGTGACGCCGACCCGCAATACATCCGAGTTATTCGGAGAAGCCACAACGGGCTGGGAAGTTATATATTCTCCGACGATCGCAACATTAATTTGCTAAATAAATAAAGTTTTTTTTGAATGCTATATACGCAAGGGCTCCGGAGCGAAGCGACGGTACCCGGCTATTATTATTATATATTATAAAAACGTATATTATAAAACGTTATTCTGTCTGTCATTCTGTAAGCAAAATGCTAAATTACAAATTACTAAAATGTTACTGAAATAGAGAATCTATTCATAAAAATTGAAAATATATTAAACAACTGTCCAACTATACTGATTGCCGACGTAAATATAGATATTTTCAAAATGAATAAAAACAATCTAGTACATAAATACGTAAAACTTATGTGCAATAATGGTTTCAAAAATCGTCTTTACGGAACAACAAGAAACTGTACAATTCATGGAAATACGAAAACAAATACAGATCATATTTTCATAAATAAACATGCAGTGCCGTAGGTAGAGGATTGGGGGCCCCGGGGCAACAAGTGATTATGGTTTCGTAAAAAAAAAAAAATTCTCTTCGTTCGGGGACCCCCTTTGCTCAGGGGCCCCGGGGCACTGCCCTGGCTGCCCCGGTGGTAGTTACGGCCCTGTAAACATGACACCAGGAATAATATGTAAAGAACGAATCGGATAACAGTTGAAAATGAGAAAATAACACATCCAAAAATAATCTATAAAGAACTAATCAATGATGTCAACAAAACAAAAATTCATGAAAATCTACATATATAAAAAGAAAAGTCCTGACTCACTCACTCACTGACTCATCAACGCTCACCCCAAACCCTTGGATCTAGAAAGCTGAAATTTTGCACAGAGGTTTCCTTTATGATGTAGACAAGGAATAAGGTCGGATTTTTCCAAATTCGGAATAGGGAATAATCTGGCAAACTGACGATGAAGTATATGGCGGCAACCCCAGGTGTGCGGCGCCAACCCGCAATACACCTGAGTTAAATGGAGAAGAGCAGAACGGGCTGGAAAGTCGTATATTCTCCGATCTTAATATTAATTTGCTAAATAAATAAAAGTTTTTTTTTTTTTTTTTAATGCTTTATACGCAAGGGTTCTGGAGCGAAGCGACGGTACCCGGCTAGTTACCTATAAAGGCTTTTATATATAGGGATTTATTTACGCACACCAATGATAAGTTTACCATTGAGATGATATTATAATATTTCCTCATAAAATAAGCGGTTAAAATAAATCTAACTATAAAAAGACAAGACCTGACTCAGCCACTCATTCACTGACTGACTGACTGATCAACGTCCAGCCCAAACCATTGAACCTAGAAAGCTGAAATTTTGCACAGACGTTCCCTTTATATTGTAGACAAGGAATAAGGCCGGAGTTTGCGAAATTTCCACGGGGTCGGGAATAACTTGGGTTTATTGTCGCTTTATAGGTTTCTTATTTCCGTAATTATTTCCGTAACTATAATTAGTAGAGGCTTCACATTTGGCATGTAAATAGTTAATTACAATCACTAGTGAATGGGCAAAGATTATTTCTACGAGGTTTTCGGGATAGATATAGATTTGTAATGATATCAGACCTTTTGAGGTGTTGTTGTATTTTGTTGTTTTTATACCAACCCGGAAATTGCAGTTTCTTTATCATCCACATTAGGACATTTGTTTTTGTAACCCGAGCGAAGAACGGGTCGTTTTAATAATAAAAAATAAATAAATATTATTTATGTATTTCGATTGACAATTGTAGCCAAAATGTATTTTCCGTTAACTAATTGAAGGAAGAAAGTCTGCGACAACTGATTATTATTAGGAATAAACTTTCTAGGTTTAAAAATATCTTAATATTGATCTAACTGACAACAAGTGACTCAATTACGTTCGAAGGTCAATGATATCTGAATCTTGTTCTTCTGAATAGAGAATAATAGTGTTTTCAAACAAATATTATTTTACTGATTTAATATGCTTAATGATTAACAAAAACAGTAAGATATAAAAATATAAAATATAAAATCTGTAACTCTACAAGAGTTTCTAAATAAAAATCTAATAATCATTTTATTAAAAGCTTAAATTTGCGAAGGTTAGTTCTTCTTCATCTTTCATCGACTTTGGCCAACTATGGACCACGTGCGAGCCCTACCTGACAACGTCAGGGTGAGGCTAGGAAATTCAAGTAGGGGGGACGAGATTCACATCTCGTCCAGAATAACCCTGAGATAGTAAGTCCCAGGGGAGAAACGGACGAAACACAGAAGAAGAAACAAACAGCCACGCCCACGCCGGGATTCGAACCCAGGTTCCGACACAAAAGCCACACGGCAAACCACCGTCTAGACCGCTCGGCCATGACGGTTAAATATTGGAAGCAAATTTTTTTTAGCGCATTATTTTACGATAAAGGTTTTATCGTAAATTAGCAAAAATAATATACTGATCTTAATTGGTTCAAACATTTTAGCAAGTTTTGAAAAATTCGGTAAAGACAAATCTCAACAATTTTCAGTCTTTAATCGAAACTTAACATAACTCTTATATTCATGAAATTTCATTACCTTCATTTTATTAATCACGATTAACATAAAGTATTATTCTAATACCTATGTCTAAAAATTTTATATCAAGATACCTGAAATATGTAAAATTTTTACCAAATTCAGTATTCTTAATTTTTATTTGTTAAATTTCCGAATTTTGATTTTCTTTTTTTATTATTATTTATTTTTTCTGCTTCGATATCTTTCAAAAAACGCCCAAACTCTTAATGTAGGTTGCATTAATTTTGTCATTTTCTGAATAAACTGAAATCCTTTTAAGAACTAAATTTTCTTCGCAATTTGCATCCATCACTTATTATTACTAGCTGCGACCCGTGAAATATTCACGGAAGTAAAACATATTCCACATTTTTGAAAAACACAAGAATGAAAAAGATGTTGTAAGCTAATTTTTTTAGAAGCCATGACTTCCGCAACAGCCCATATGTAATTTGAATATCGGCTTATTTGTTAAAATAATATTATAATATTGTTAAAATAAAAAAAAAATAAAAAATTGATTTACCACTTTCGTAATAACCAGTGCTGCAGTTTCTCATTATGAAACATAATGGCAACCTGCTGCCTTAAAAGAATAGGCCCGTCGAAATTGAGACAATATTAATGGAAGTAAAACAATTGCCACATTTTTGAAATACCCTGACATTTTTGAAAAACATAAGATTGAAAAAGATGTTCTAAGCTCATTTTTGAAAATTTCAGAATTAGAATTTGCTCCAGTGTCTTTTGTTTCAATTTCGTATAATTTACATGGAAAAAAAAAAGAAAGTAACGTGGTATTGTCTAATGAAAGGAAAACAATTTAACTTTAAATATAATAATCAAACATAGAGAATATAATGAAACCGTTTAAACTTTTATATACGTTAGAAAATTGCTGGTTTAGTTTTCTAGAATATATAGATGGGCTCCTCACGTTAAATAACTTCTAAAGGCTTGTTGCTTTATAATTCTGTTGTTACTCAGGTGATGGTATGTTAATATTTAATTCTGTATAAAGAGAACCACAGATGATTGCTATTTTTTTTGTTTTTCAGTTTTGACTGAATTGATCGAATTTTTTGAAAATGATTTTATGTCATTTAGGCTTGAGAATATGAATTTCATAATTGACATTTTAATATTATTTCAAAATTGCAATTGAATGGGTGAGTTGAAAAAGGTACATATTCCACAAATGTAAACTTTTGGAAAACTAAGAAAAACTGTTTTTCAAGAAAACTAATTTTTTTACAAAAAAATGTTGTATTATCGATTTATACCTATAAGTGAAGCGAACTCATTGTGCTTTCTAAATATATAGATATATAACTTTTTATTGCATAAAACTATGTAAATATGTTGAAGAATATGTTCCTTTTTCAACTCAATGCTTTAAAAATGAGAAAAAAAACTCATAAAACTACGTTTTTGCATATATTATGTTACGTAATGTAACATTACATCACGCCATATATTGTGCTTTGTAAATATATATACATATAGCTTTTTATATTTAATCAAACATAACCGTAGCAGGTCGTCTGCTACACCACAACATGTTATTGAGCATTAGCGCTGCAGCGGGCGCCACTGGTACTATTGCGGCTTTGAGTTGAAAAATTCCTGGAATGTGTCCCTTCTTCAACTCAATCGTTTTTAAATGGCTCTGGTAAGCAGACTTAAAATTGAGAAATACGTTACTTTTTCTGTTTAATGGGTGTATATACGTGGAAAGAAGAAAATGGCTATCTCAGTTTAGTTTGTCAAATTTGTGGAATATGTACCTTTTTCAACTCACTCATTCAATTGTCCTTTTATGACGAATAGGAATTTATCAGAAAGGTTCGACTTTTGTTTTATCTTTTTCCTGACACGACACTCATAATTTACTGGATCATGAACTCTGATTTGTCTCTAATTTTCCATGGTTTCCCGCTACAAAATAAAGTTTACCTTTCAGTCAAAATTTTCAGACACTCTTGGAAGTGGACTGTTTTAAATATGCTGACCTCTTCCTCCTCAAATCCTTCCTCCTCACATTATGAAAAAAAAAAAAACCTAAAAACAAAACACTAGCTACTGAACAAAATATTGTTAAAAAAAAAAACAATAATTCCACTTTAGTTGAAAAAAATGATGCAACTTCGAAGAAATAATTTTTCACAATTTAATTCGAACGATTAAAGAAAGATAAACAGTAAAACAGGTCAATCTAAGTACTGCAATTGAAGACTCACTTTCTTATTGCATTGTTTTTTTTTTTTCAAACAATCCAACTGCATTAACTCCGTCACAAGTAACATTTACCATTTCTTAATTCAATGGAGATATTAAAAATAAGAAAGATACACTAGGACAGTGGCGTATATAGAATATATTTTCGGGGGGGGCCGACACCCCATGGAAACCTATCTGTTCAACCAAAAAAAAAAAAAAAATGTTGGTAGGACATTTCGGGGGGGGGCCCGGGCCAAAAAATCTATTCAACTAAACAAAAAAAAAAATGAAAATCTATCTGTTCAACCAAAAAAAAACGTTCGGAGGACATATCTTCATTATTTCGGGAGGGGCCCGGGCCCCCTCGGCCCCCCCACCTTATATACGCCCCAGCACTAGGAGATATACTGAACTGCATAAAATATGAATGGAAAAAAATCTCTAAATAGTGGCTTAACAGTACAAAAAAAGTAGCATTAATACTTCGTTAGATTGAGAGTATAATAGAAGATATTCTTAAGGTTATTGATTAGTATTTACACAATAAAAGTTATGTGTGCCTTTCGGTTTTCCTCGTAATGTAAGTGCAGTCTGTATTTGTTTTGCTGCATTCCCATTGTCTCCAAAAAAAATCAAGGTACAACAGCATAAATACTGTATGGTGAAAAGACAATATTATCGTCTGATGGTTGTAGTGAAGATGCAGAAGGATACTAACTGATTATTGGTTATAACTGCTTATAAGCAGTTCCGATGCTTCTAGAATGAAAAAGAAACAATTCTGACCTTTATCTTTACAAAATGTCAATACCGTCATACTTTGCGAAGTTATGACTGAGACCATAATGAAGAATAATACTGATTCCTAAAAAATATTATTTATCTTTTACTGGTTTAATATAATTAATGAATATCAAAAACAGTAAGAATTCTTATATAAAATCTGTAACCCTGTTAAGGTTACTAAAGAAAATGTCAGCTAATGATATAATTAAAAGCTTAAATTTGCGACAGTTTAACTACTGGAACCACTGTTTTTTTTCTTCTTTTCTCCTCTTTTTTTCTTAATTATTACATTTTAAGTAACTTCATTTAGCAGCAAATGTTTTTAATCTTAAATTACAAAAAATAACGTAAAATCTTGTTGTTCAAATATTTATTTTAAATTGTTTTGAAATTGAGTAAGCAATTTAGTAAATACAAATCTCAATAAATTTCAACCTTTAACATCAAAAGTTAACATAACTTTTATTTCGGTTCATTATCCTCATTTTATTAGCCTAAAATACTACAAACGTAATTATCTATATTCTAAATTTCAGAGTTAGTTTCTGGATAACCCGAAATACTTTTAAGAACTAAATTTTCTTTGTAGTTTGCCTCCATCACTTATTATTCTTATTAATATGCACTCGTTACCCTGTTTTCACTTTGTTATTCCAATTTTCTTTGAAATTAATATTAAAGGAAGACTGATGTAGCAATGTTATAAAATACAAACCAATTCAGTTTATAAAGATTGATTTTCTTTTGTTTTTTATTGTCTTCCAATATGGAAGTTGAATATATTTTGTTCAGTTGTAAAGCAATGACTATACATAGAAAAATTCATGAAAGATATTAATAATGAATATTATAGTTAATAATAGCACATTTTAGCAAATTTGAAAGTTTATCCCACAGCAGTCTTTAAGATCCTAAAGTTACAATGCTTTTGTAACTTTAAGATTCTTAATATTCATTCTTTTCTATTACAATTGAATGACATCTTATCTGTACAGTAAATTTACATTCTATTTAAGTTGGTCTTATCTTTTACTGGCATTATCCTTATTTGGTTCCACAATAATACCACTGAAAAGTATAAATTTATTTCTATTGTCGAAAATAGCAAAATAAAATGGATGATCACAAATGAACCATTTTGATTTAGATTCTTCTGATGACAAAGTTATCCTAACAAACGTCATAACAGTCACTGCTGCTGCCTCTGTACCTTCTTCATCCACTTGGATAAAAGCTTTCTGTTTGACGTTAGAAATAAACAAGGGGGCGTCACTTATCTTGGATAAGTCAGATCTGAAACAAAAGACAAAGTAAAAAAACAAATTAAGTGCTTTTGATAATAAGCATGGCTGTTTAATTATAATGGTTTGATAATGGAATTTTAATCATAAAAATGTGGTTCTAACAAAAGTTAAGAAAAAAAAGTTGTAATTTTCAGGACAGAGTGCAATTTTCTTTACAGTCAAGTTGCTTGGAGTTGCAATGGCTCCCAAAAAATCTAAATTAGAATCATTCCCAAATAGACTATGTCTTTCCCCATTTTAGTTCCACAGTTGGTTGACTGCGATGCTAGGTTACTACATAAATATAGTTTTTTAACTATAAAAAGTATATTCTAAACACTTAAAAGCTGATTATAATCGGAATAAGGAGTTGACTTATCCTAGAATTAGATACTTCGTTTTACAGATTTAAAAAATACTTTATTATTACTAAAATACTTTAGACTTATTTTAATTTTGTCAGAACCATAAGGCATCTGGATCTGACAGAAAATTCTTTGGTGGTTAATTACTTTTCTGCTTATTCTGACTGATATGTTCATGATGTGATTTTAAAACAAAGTTATAGACAGAATAAAAATTCAAGAAAAGTTAAATTGTCTTTAGTAAGCTAAAAGTACCGGAAATGGACATTATAAGGAGAATTTTTACTGTTTTTACGAATTACGATTTTATTTACATCATCCATGCTTTTAGAAATACATTTCCTTTCGTATTAACCATTCTATTAAGCGTTCCTTACCTTGAAATTACAAAAAGATAATTACAGAAATTACCTTGCAATTAAATTTAAAATGTTGAAAGTGTTTGAGGTGGGGACACATATACATTGGAAAAATCTAGTAATGAACACTTCACTCTACCAATAATTGACACAGAATTATGATGAGATAAATAGGTATTGGAAATGAAGTACATAATATCGGTACTTAATATTTAAAAATATTGTAATTTTTTTGTATTATATTTACAAATAAAATAAGTAAAATATGTTTGCACAAATTTTTGATTTAACCAACCAACTAGCTATTGAATTTGGAAA
This sequence comes from Thereuonema tuberculata, assembly GCA_023159025.1. NCBI lineage: Eukaryota > Metazoa > Arthropoda > Chilopoda > Scutigeromorpha > Scutigeridae > Thereuonema > Thereuonema tuberculata. The sequence continues at coordinate 19,627 of JAFIDM010076235.1, read as the reverse complement.
TTCAATAGGATGTCTATCTTCTGTACCAAAAAATTAGTGGCTTAGGAAGTTTGCAAAGTATTTGAGACTCATTGGTAGTTCTTCATCGCTTTAATATCATTGTAAATCTCTTTGAAAAAGCTTTGCAAATTCATTTATCTTTCTAATTCTTGCCTGAAAATAAAACCAACAATAAAGTCCAACAAGCTAGTCTTTGAAAAGTTCTGGCAAGCTCTCATCAACTTCTTTTTACCTCTTATTTTTCATGTATTTCTTGGGGCACTCATTAGTTTCATTCGCGTATTCGTGTGTTTTCGTTCAGTTTCTCGCAAGTGTTTTGAACAGTTTCCCTTGCTACATTTTCCAACACTTTTCTCGGGGATTTCCAATGAGACTTTGCCATTAACACTCTGTACGTTTTCAAACAAATGCAACTCTTCAAGCTTTTCTTCTTCTAAATTAAGGCTAAGACTGTCTAATGGTCTCCACGAATCTTCCTCTTGAGGCAAAATTATGTCTGAATTTCTTTGTCTTTCTAACTTTCTTGAGCTTGGATTTTGTTTTCAGTACCTCCTTTGTCTTTTCTTTTTTTTCATTGGGTCTTGTTCCTCCTTTCTTTTCTTTTTGCCTTGGATGGCTTTTCTTTCTAACTTCTGTTTTCCTTAGAGCTTGTGGTAGAGGAAGTTATGGAATACCATTTTTGTTTTTGTCATAACTCATAACTGTTATTAATCAAACAGAAATGTAGACTAGTGCATATCTTGATTAGGTGATATTATTTGTCTATAGTTGTAATTGATGATTATTTTTATATAAAAATTTTAATTATATATAAAAAAAGTCTTATTGGTGGTTAATATAAAATAGGCGGGTAAAATAAGATATATGGTCGTTTTTGAAAAACAGACAATATTTATGTACATATAAAAAAAATCAATGACATAATAAAAGCTTTTAGTTTCAAATAAAATAATGTCAAATATGTTTATTCCATTGTTTCTCATGGTATTACTTGCAAAATTCACAAATGGAATTCAGCACTTTTCAAAAGGTCCGTGTTCTTTGGATCTCTAGTGTACTCAACGTGGCGTGAAAGAATCAGTAGACTTCCAAGGAAAAGATATAGAGGCGGTTTTCCAATTGCCTTCCTCAGGAAATTATTAAGGAATGATTTCAGACTTGAATAGAAACATATTATGAAATACTATTACATATTGCCGGACATATCATTTTGAAGTGAAATCGTAGCTAACCTTACTTCTTGAAAACTTTCAATCCAAACAACTATAAGAGATACAACAATGATTATTTAACTTTGTATTGTTCAATGATTCAATATATTACAACACTTCTACAACTTAATACAGATTTTAATAAATTTACTTGCAGAAGTTTTTAAGACAGGAAATTCTGATTTTAATTTATAACGAAACAACAGCTTTGACAATAATAACGAGATTGACTGCAAAGCGTGATAAGAATATGTTGAAGTTCTGCTGCTTACCGCTAAATAGTAGCACCTCACATACGAGAAAACCAAGTATTTCATATTGCACGATCATTCCATAATAACCGAACTTCCTCCCACATTTTTGAAATCGTTACAGAAGGAACAGACTCTCTTGTTTAATTGTCTTTTTCATTTGGTTCTGGTCAAGACAGAGATCTTTTAAATGGACTGAATATTTCAAACATTTTGGGACAATTCTGAACATTTGACTCATTATTAAAATGTATATTAAGACTGTAAGTGACTTCCTAATGACTTTCATATTTCTCAGCTTCCTTGGTTTGTAAGGGAACCAGTTTTTGGATCACATTCGTTTGTCAAAAATTATCTCTTCTTGGGAAACCAGTGGTTCATCAATTTTGATGACGTCACATTTTATCTGATGCCATAGATTAAATAAAGACGTCGTCTTCTTCGATGCCTGTCCAGGTTAACGATTCCTAACAGGAAGCCACCTTTTCATTTTCTAAATAATCTTCCAAAGGTTTGAGCTCTTTTAAATTTGTTTCACCTGCTTTTCAATGCACCTCAGTATCTTTGTGTTTTGTAACAATTGAAGCTAAAGGATCTCAGGGTACCAGCCCATATTTTCTAAACCCATTTTCAATTATTTAGGTCGTTATTTTCTCATTGAGAATTTCTTTTAACAATGATATAAAATTCCTTATCTCTGTCCTTGTTGCTCTGTTCTTGTATTTTTTTCAGTAGCCATTCATGAACTCTATTCCTCCAATCCAGTAGTGAGCAATTAATGCATTGTTAGTGGACCCCTCCTGTTTATCACTAGTTCTTACAGTCAAAATAACTCAAAACCAACAAATTTGTTTCTTGAAACGGCGAATTCAAAATGCCAAACATAAATAAAATATCAAATCTCAATGATATGTTTCATCGGTTTTATGATTTAGTGGTGGACACATAACCTAATGCACAAATCACATGCAAAACGTCAAATAACAATCTAAAACTTCAATCTATTCATCTTATATTAACACTAAAGCACTTAAGCAGGTGTTGAACAATTGGTAACGATAAGACAAGTATTACTATTTACAAACTTTCTTAACAGTTAAGTGGCAATATGCTTCACTAAACAACAACAGACACTGTTTACAATATTCAAAAACTCACTTCCTATGATCTTTTTCGAGGGACACAGTTCTCAAAGTCAACCGTAGATGGTACCGACTGTCAAACCACGTTAATTAAAAAAGGTTTCAATTCTTGTTTTTGCTGTTTAAGTCCCGAGTGTCACTACCGATACATTTACTTTAAGTAATTTTTTGATAACCTTTCTTTACCTTTCATAGAAGATATCTGTTAAATTCATTTGGCGAAGGATGCTTTTCAAGTCGATTTCCTTTTTCAATTTGAATTTCGGGACTTTAACGTAAACCTAAAAATGTTAATGAAAAACAAATGACTTTAATGAATTAGATATTACATTTCTTCAGAAAATCTTATGCACAAGAAATGGTCTACCCGTTTTTATTTTATTTTTTTGAATTGGAATAAGCAATTAGAATTTTCTGCGTTGTCTTTCACTTCAGAAATTATTAGGGACACTTATACTCACACTCACAGATTGATTGAATTGATAAGAATTACTTTCCATGGAAATTTACATTCAAGAAAGTAACGTGGTATTGTCAAATAAAAGGAAATAAATATCAGAGATAGAGAACATAATGAAACGACTATGTAAAACTTGACATGGAGTTGCTGGTCTAGTTTTCCTGGATATATAGATGGACTTTTCACGTTAAATGACTTCGAAAGGCTTGTTGCTATACAATTCTGTTTTTACTTAGTTATTGGTATCGTGAATAATTAATTCTGATTAAGAGAATTGATGTTTGCTGGGATTGAAGTCAATGAAATGATGAAGCTTAACCTAACTATTAATACAGATGAAGATAAGAACTATTATGTTTTCAGTATTTAAATATTTATTGTGACAATACTCATATGTCGATTTATTATAACTATTAAAATATTAGAATATTAATATTGTTATCATTGTAAAGACAAAAGAAATGTCAATTAAGAAAAATAATTTCAAAGTAATTATTTTGTAAAAGCTAATGGCGAAAGACTTCGTTAGGGACAGTTTTAATTATTGTCAGTGATTTTTATTTTAGTTTAGGCTTTAATTTATTTTAATTTAGGATTTTAGGAGATAAATCTTTTAAATGTAACTTATTAGGATTTAATGCAATTTAGTGTTAGAAATTTAGGTGTTTTAAGTAGTTGTGTAATCTAAGATTAGTTGAATTTAAGGATTTTGATAAGGAATTAATTTTCTTTTTGCTTTAATTAAGCTGAGTTTATTTGAGTTTGGAAATTTCCTATTCTTAGGAATTTCCTTGTGGCCATCATTCCATATTTGGAATTGTTGTAAGCATTGTAATTCTATTGGTTAATTAGCATTATCACTCCATGTGAGGTAATAATGAGGTAATCTCCCTTATTTGGGCAGATAGGCAATCCTGCTATCCGTATGGTCTGTGCGACGCGTGACGTCACACAGCGGCGCTCTTAAAGTTTATAAAACGGGGTGTTCGAGTAAGATCGCTCTCTCTCGCCGCAGTTTTGCTCTTTTAACCTTTGCTACAATGCATCCGGCCTCGTCGATCGCCGCGGACGATGTATTGGCAGCCGCGCCTCAAATTCTCGATGCGTTTGTTAGAAATAGGGTGTGTTAAATCAAGTTATCGTTAGTTAGAATAGGCAACCCGTGGATAGCCTACAATTTATACAATTTATTTGAGCGAAACATTACTGAAATTAATTTGCAAGATAAAGCTTGCAAATTCTGTGTTCAATGCACGTGTACACCCGTGCAGGATTCCCCAAGTTACTTAGTGCTTCGTAAGTGAAAATTTGTGCTTTGTAATTTAGTCACTTAGTGCTTCGTAAGTGAAAATTTGTGCTTCGTAATTTAGTTATTTAGTGCTTTGTAAGTGAAAATTTGTGCTTCGTAATTTAGTTACTTAGTGCTTCGTAAGTAAAATTTGTGCTTCGTAATTTAGTTATTTAGTGCTTCGTAAGTGAAATTTCAGTGCGTCGTAATTTAACTTTATGCTTCAAGAAGTTATAAGCCATAGCTTCGCCGAAATTATCATTCTTGCAGTGTTGTGTCATATTATTATTTCGCAGTGTCGAATAAAAATGGTTAAGTTTAAATTAATGTGGTGAATGCGTTGTGCTTCTTTGTGCGTGAACGTGAAGTGTGGCTCCCCCACGCTCCGAATGGATTGGATTAGTCAGGGCATACCATGTAACGACTTTGGAGGGGGTAGGTAGAAAAATTCACCGAACGGACTTTTCGGTTGGCGCCCAACAAAATACCCGAACAACCCCTGAAGGACTAAAATTATCGCGTGGTACCGTTACAGTATATATTCTTTATGTTGTATAATAAACGTTTTTTATTCCATCCATGCTTACATCTTGATATTTATTAGTTTCCTGTGCGCTTCTGTTGATAAAATTATTATTTACTGTTTGTTTATTTCAGAGTTTAATTAATCTACAATGTTTAATTTGATCAGTACAAATCTTAGAATCATTTAATGTCCATCTTGCCTTTACTTATTGGTTCAATTCAGTATTGTTTCTCTAAAAGTCCTTTTCAACACAGAATATTGTAGGAAATGGTCGGCGTGGTGCAACTTATGCTCCCTAAGTTCTCTTTGCTAAGAAGTCAAGCCTTAAGTTCGCTTCAGTTCCTCAAGTGATCTCTGGTCGGAGATTTATTTCGTCAATCAATTCTTTTAAGCATATCTTTACTTTTCATATATTCTTTTGCAATTTTTATTATAGCTTTTATTATAACAAAGTATGATTTTCCTTACAAAAATAGAATCTAATCTCAATATCTGAGGGCAGTCAATGCTTCATAATTGAATTTATCAAATCATTAACCTACACATCTATTATTCCAAACTTACATATTAGATGTACTTTTTCATACGCTTATTCTCTGCAGAAGTCTGTCTTTCGAAAATTCATTAATGAAAATTTTGATCTATCTGTGAAGATACGTGTCCTCACTGAACAGATTTTCGATTGGGAAGCTTCTAGGAAAGTTAGTAAACCACTGTCCATCTGTTACTGGCTAAGAAAAGATTTAATTATAAATGTACTGTTCATAGTTGCACTCCAAAAATCATGCCGGTACACCTGGTTAATGAATTTTATAAAAATTTTTAATCAAAAGAATGAATTACACGACTATAGTTTCTACTACATAAATGAGCAGTCTTTTATGTAGTATTCATTAAGCCTTATAATTCATTAAACCTGTTGAATTACCAATTATTCTTTTATAGAATGATGCACAGTTGTTCCACATGGAGGACATTACGAAAGATGATCAAGGATTTATTTACTCAAGGTTTTCTACGATCACCGCCAGATTGTGCCTCACATCCACACGCGCCTTTGTTTACTTTGCCGTTTCCAGCTTCTCCACTAGTGCCGCTGCCCATCCTGCACGTCACACCATACAAACTACCTACGGGGTTTCCCCCAAGGCTTCCTCCACCGCATTGATTTTCCTATATAAATTTGTTATTTGTATGCAACCATTCAAATTGAGTAGAAAAAATACTTATGTTGACTAGTGTAATTGTTATAATTGTTAAGTAAAATATCAAAAAGAGTTTTTGTGATTCTTACCTCTTCTTTCTTTCCACCGTCCATTAGATTCATCACTTTCTTTCCTGTAAGTTTCTTCATTACACCTGGAAGTCCGAAGCGTTCGTATGGAATAATTATAAGCCTGTGAAGAAGAAACCAATAGTTAGAGATTAAATCATTGAAATTGAAATAAACATTGAACAAAATCAAATTGATTTCTTCAATCAGAAGCATGTAGACTTAATGTCCCATTTGCAAATGTAAAAAATATCAGTAACAGAAAGAGAACAAATGCATTTAAAAATACTCAATCGTAAAGGTTCCAGGCACTCTTCGATATACAGTACTTTATGCCAGTATTCTGTAGTTCTGAGGGTTAAAGTGTTAAACTAGGCGAAGAAAAGAAATGTGCATTTCACAAGGGTGTGCATTGATATTATTCATCTATTAGGATAGAAGGAGGTTAATGTTCTCGTACTCATTGATAAGTAGAATACCATGTCTGTCTCAAAATCCTTTCCACAAAATCCTTTACATTGAAATACGATCGTTTGAGATTTCTTGAATAGGTCTATCTACCTATCGAAACACTTAATGTTTCCAGCATTTTTAATTGCTGAATTGAATTAGGCACCGAACAGATGAGAATATAAGATTCATATAAGATGTAAGAGATAAAATAAAGATTCAAAACTTTCCTTTTACCCAGGATAAAAAACAAACATTGTAAATCAAGAAATGAGACAAAGTGTTCTCATCAGGTCAGCTTACTTCTTCAAAGTTCATATTCCTACGAAAAATTATACATTCCACTTCGTTAGAAACGATATGTTTGATATGTTCGTTGGACGGTAGTTTTTCTTTGGAAAACATCAAAATAATTTCATACTTAACTACATCTATATACTTACTACATCTTATAAGTGACATCATCAAATGTTTAATTAAGGGATTTTATAGTTGTATATAGTTAGGCCATACTAGCCTAACCCTCAAAAAGCAAATTTTTCAGGAAATGGTTTTAAAGGTTTGATGCTAAAGTACAAAAAAACAATATGTATTTGGCTGCTGCAATGCATATAGCAATTTTATTTGCAGTCTTTCCTTATTAAAAAATTAGTACCAACTTGGTTACTCAATTGCACTACTATTGTTGGTTAAAAAAAAACAATGTGTCTTGATAGACTACCTTGGCATAATCATGTATTGCTGGATAGCCTACTCTGTCAAAAAATATTGTTGCTGCAAATGCCATATTAATGTTTTATGATGACAGTATAAGATCATTCTCTCATTTCTCATTTCAGGTTATGATCGCCAAAATTAAATGTCCGTAACTGTCTTTTATGCAACACCTGTAGACAATACTGGTGAGGACATTGTTTTCTGTAAGTCAAATGATGCAACGGAATAAGTGCTAAGTTCTTTCTGAGCTAATTTCCAATCACTTTTCATTCCATTTCTTGCTGCTTCTGCCTTTCACAAATGAATATCTCTTTCAGCGATGACATCATTAAGTTCTGATGCATCACTTTCTAGTGACAGGGCAGCAATCTTTACTTTAAAGTGATCACATCTCCTGCATGTATCAGAATGGGGCTGGTGGAAATTGATATCCACAATGTGTTTATTCAACAAAGTGGAAATACTTGCTCCTTTACCTGTTGTTCACAAGGGATATCTGCACAGTACATTTCAAAAAGTTTAATGATGCTTAATCTGGTGCGAAGTATTTCTTATTGGGATTGTGCTTCCTTGAATAATGTGACACGTACTTTGGAAGTTTATTATTGAAATAAAAAAATAATGCAACATTTGCATCAGGTGTAGCATTATGGGGTCTGTGGCGTCCACGTTGGTCGGTTTTAGGGAAGTAACCTTTCTGTGATTTAAGGGCATAACTCATTCTGCAATCACTTAAGAAGAAAACAGATTGGATGAACTTTTTACATACATTAATTTCTTTCCATTGTTCATCAGACAAATGATAGTCAATTATGAAAATTCGACGACTCGTAGATTGATTGCTGTAGTGGCTTTTTACAGGATTTTTTGTAATAATTCAAAGAAAATACGGTGTTAGTAATGATCAATCCACGAGTTCAGTAAAATCTTTGTGGAGTTGTTCCTGTCTCATTATTCAATTGGCATTTTTTATTATATTTGCATTCAAGAGGCACACATTTTTTTCTGGCATGATTTTGTTCGACACTGATGTATAGGAAAGCCCTCTGATTCTCCTGACTTTTCTTTCAATTTTCTTGCAATTTTCCTTTCCCAACTTTTCGCGTTGTCTCTTCCGACACCTTTATGTTGGCTCCTCAGTGCATTCCTCGCTTTCTACATTTTGACTTGGATTTTCATTTGCAAGTTCTATATTGTGACTAATATTAGCAATTCGAAGTGGTAAATTTTGGCTACCATTTTCCATTTCCTCTTCAAACAAATCTTGTTCTCCAGAAACTGCAAAAAACATAAAACAAAATAATAAACGCCCAAATTTAAAAAAAAATTAAAAAATTCCTTCCAACTGTCTAATTCCAAAACAAACAAAAAAGAAAAACATTCCTTCCACTAATCTGTAATACCCAATAAAACAAAAAAAAACTTCCTTCTTACATGAAACAGATTTACCATACAGAGTGCGCCATAATAGCCTTACTAACAACGCACTTTATGCCAAAGTAGAATACAATAAGCCAAAGTAGCCTCACCGCTATTGTCCGAAACGTTTTCTACTGCGCATTATTTACTAATTATATTGTTAATAGAGTTTTACCTTCGCAATCAGATGATGTTTTCTGGCACATAGCATGGATCATAGTCGCTGTCTGACGAGTTGGACATGGAAAAAACTCTGAATTGTCGAACGCTCCTTCTTCACCCTCCGCCATCTTTGTTGAGGGTTGGGCTATACATGACCATAGGGTCTTTTTTTCTTCTGGCGTTGTAAAATGCTTTCTAATTGGTTGGCGAGTTACGCCACTAAGGCATAGTGGAAAGACATATTTTCTGGACCATATACACTATTTTGTAAAATTTGGGGTTAGGCTAGTATGGCTAAAAACCCCTCAGTTTTAGTATCGGATGGGTATTATTAAAGTGCTCCTGTAAGTGTAGTACATGTTGGATGCGTAATACAGAGTGAGGGCTTGGAAGAAAGAGATTGTTTGGAGACCACTGTCTTCATCCAAGATGAAGCAACACCGCAGATTGGTCAACCAGTGAAGGAATTGCTATGCGCAACCTTCGGCAATGATCGCATAATATTCAGTGCTTTTCCGGATATGTGGCCTCCACTATCTCCGAACTTGAATCCCTGTGATTTCTGGCTGAGGGCCAGACCTGAAAGAGGGTGTCTATCTGAAAGACAAAAGATCTTTGCCTGAGCAGAAGGTAAATACACAGCGGCATATTGCTGACATTCATGCGGCAATACACAGCGGCAAAATGCTTCATGCGACAATTGATTACGCTGTATTACTCACCCAGCGTGTAATTGACTTAGCGGAGCACATTGAAATATTCACATACTGATATTCTGTAACTGTCTTTGAATTATAAAGTCTATGTTTACAGCGTCATATTTTCACCTGGTGGAAACTTTGAACCAATTTTTTTTTTATCGGAAATCGTTTCCTCATGGCTTAATTAGCATATACCAAAATTTTCATTGAGATATGTGAATTAGAATCCTCTCCAGAGAGCTGAGAGCAGGATCATTTTCATACTAACTTTTACCTGTAAAATGGCTGAAATGAACAAACAAAAAAATCATTTTATCCTTCGTTTTTAAGAAATAATATAAAAATAAATATGTGTTTCTGAATATACCGGGTTGCTAAAAAACAGACCCTTTTTAAGAAAAATTCAGAATAACATACAGTTAATTTATGATAGAAAATAAAATAACAAAGTTTATTCTACGATATCTGGACAATGACTTAGGTAAGAACTGTAAAAAATACAGTCACAGATCAAAGAGTGTGCGAATGGTTCAGACAATCAGGTATTCACTTTTTTTAGATTAAGATTTCCTAAATTTATGTTTTTAAAGGTCCATCAAATTTGCAAATGTACCTGTTATATTAAAAGAAACAGATTTTTATCAACCGCCTATTCTAGCTGAAAAAAAGATGATATTGAATTCCTATTAAATAAAAGAGATGGAAATCTGGCCTTTTCTTCAAATACTCTTTGAAATAAAGAGCCGCAATTCCCATGTGGAAAAGTGCCCATTGTTTGGCGCTTACGAATCCATTATTTGTAAGGGAGCTGAAATATCAGTCCCGCTGGTCGACCATTTGGTGGGACATTTGGAAGGACCGACTTGGTGGGCCTGTGTTTTACGAAGAAACATTATCTGGACCAAGGTACATTATCTTGGATAATGCTTCTCTGGAGGACCTACGATGATCGTGGTTCCAACATGACGGTGCTCCACCACATAAACTAGCAGAGGTAGCACTTCATGTTCGACACCTTTGAAGATAATGTAATTAGTTATGGTGGTCAATTAGATTGTCTCCACTATCACCCGATCTGATTCCAATGGATTTTTTCTCTGGGGTTATCTGAAAGAGAAAATGAAAGCGACGACTCTCCAAGATCTGCAACGTAGAATAGTTGCTGTCTGTGAGAGTTGAACTCACTATCCTGGTGACGATACAACAGGAAGTTCTTTCCCGGAAACAAATGTGTAATGCAGTAGACGCTGGACATATTCGCTTTTGCATTAAATGACATTCCGAAAACTTATCGTCTTCCGCCTTCTATTTGCACGATTTTTTTCTGTAAAATGTCTTTTCCTACTAATTCGGTGATGCTCTACGACTTTTATATTTATTTTTTCTTCCGTATCTCTCACAGTTTCCAACATTAGGGTTACTAACTTCCACATCTGAAAGTGCATGCCTCCTTTCCTATACGAATACCTAACTTCTCTAACTCTAGTTATCGTCATTCAAAAATTATGGGGGTGAGTGAGGACTTTTCCGTGCACCTGTATATAACTGATATCGATTCAAATATTTTTCTAAACACATTAATGAGCTAAAATTAACAAATAAATGCTTAAAACCTATTAAATCAATCGAAATTATACAATGGAAACTGATAATCTCTTGATTAATCCTAATATATTAAAAAGGATTAATTTATCTGAATATTATAATAAAACCCTTAAAATTGCCAAGTGACCGCATATACTATATATTTTCATAGTCCTTTTTCATCATGAAAAATCAGTATTTGAGAGGCTGTTATTATTTGAGAGGTACAAAGTCGTTTGATTGTAAACTACATTTAACTCCTTGTAACATTTTGGATAAAAACATCTGTGGTTTCCCAATATTTTGGATAAAAGCATTTGTGGTTTCCTTGGGTTTATCCAAAGCAATCGTTTTTTTATTCTGTCTCTGAACATACAATAGTAACGGCCTTGCCTGATTAAAAAAGTTAGGACTACAAAAACTGCAGAAAACAGCACTCCATTCAGGTCAAAGCTGACTGAATTGATTTGCAACTTATCCAGTTCCTAACAACGGTATCCCTAACAACTCATTTTTAATTTTATTTCTGAATATATAATTACAATGATTCGGTCAAGACCGAAAAACATCCAGTGATCCAAATTCCAACTTTCACATTGAGCCTGGACACATATTGTATTTTAATCATTCCAAATCGAATTAAAATTAATTTAAATTGAATTAAAATTCATCATTACAATTATTTACGTAAATAACGTTACTATGATTTTTTTTTTGTTTTTTTACCATCATGTCAAAGTTTCGTGTGCGTGCAGGAGCTGCTGAGCACGCAATAACTACAATATATTGCAGAAGATGTTTAACACTATCACAAACAATATTGTTTACAGAAAAAAAATGAATAAGAATTAACACTCCAAATCCTTAAAATATATTGATTAAAATAGAAATTAAAAGCAGTGATACAATTTACCGACATAAATTTAAAATTCGGAATTCTCCCACAACCCTACTGCTGTAGAACTGAATAAGAAACATAGCGTGTTTCAATCATGCAAATTAATTACAACTCGTAAGCCTGGATTACCAAAATTGACTGATTGACTGTAATTGATTCGATTTCCGAAATTGACTCTGATGCTTCATTCCTTCTTCTGTTTCTTCTTTTTTGGAGTTCCTTTCAGGGGACCTTTTTTTCAACGAACTTCCTATCTAATACTTACTAAAAATTACTAATACTTACATACTTAAGCGCTCCCCACTGTATGGCATCATTAATATTTGTGCGTTTAACTCAGCATCCTCCAGGTAAGTAAACATTTCTGTCTGACTCATCATATCCACTAATACGTCATTTCCGTTCAACAAGTAGAAATTTCCTTTACCAGGAAAGAATAACAAACCAGGACTTTCCTTATCAAACGATTTTTGCCAAGTGCCCTTGAAATAGATAGCATTTGCCAAAACAAATCTGGTGTCTGAAACAAAAAGAAAATTCAGAACTATTATTGAAGATCCCTTCCTTCTTCTTTCTTATAAATTCACCAAAGTTATTCAAATAGACAGAAAAGGTTGTTTACCACTCTGTAGCGATCCAACAGGGAAAATCTTTTTGATTAGATGATTTGTTTGCTCTTCTATCCATTTGTTAATTATAACTTCTGCTTCCCCTGTTCCAAATACCAGTTGTTGCAATGTGACAGCATATTAATTCTGCATCATTTTTTGATAGGTTGGCTTCACTTCTAATATGAAATCAAGAAAAGAAACAATGATGAAGTTTTAAAAAAGGTCAGACATACAATATTTAAAAAACATGGAAATACATTAAAATCACGACCGGGTTTCAATCGGACCTGCCGATCTTTTTCAAGTGAATTTCAACCAGATACAAGCTGTTTATAACCAAATTTGAAACTATTCCAAGTGAGTGCAAAAATGTTGTCTCTCAACGTCCTCTGGTGTCAGGAACTATCGACACCAGAGGACGTTAAGGGGACAACATTTTTGTACTCAGTTGAAATAGATTCAAATTTTGTTAAGGACAGCTTGTGAACTTATCTCGTTGAAATTCACTTGAAAAAGATCGGCAGGTCCGATTGAAACCCGGTAGGGAGTTTAATGTGTTTCCATAATGTGTGTGTCTATAATCTATTGTGTCTCAATAATCAACTGTTACTCATTTTTTTTTTAATTTTTAATGAAACGAACCTTATGCTTTGATTAAATAAAGAGCAAAGACAGTCTTTCAATTACCTTTCACTAAATGAGAAATATCGTAAAAAGAAATAAGAATAGCTTACAACATGTTTTGATTAAATCAGATTATACGATATTGATGCCTCTAATTAATCAGAATATTTGACGCACGCTTTAGTGGACAAGATTGAAAGGGTTGTGTTCTGTCTGAAAGTTCTGACTCTCAGATAACTTTGTGTTCTGATCCAGATTAACTAAAGAAAGACACTGTTATTTTATTATTAGTTTATAAGGTTATTTTATAAGTGATAAAAAAATGTAAATAAACACCTTAACTTTGGGTAGTAAGATTGCTTTCAATTGCTAATAAGTCCTGTTTGATCCTGTCCAGAGAACGTTTAGAAAGAATCTAAGAAAGGGGGACGATTTCTGGAATTCATAAAAATTATGAGGGACGTTTGCAGTCTAAAATCGAAGAGATCTGGTATGAACTGGCTAGAGAACATACTCTGCAAACTTCTGTAGAGAAAGCTTAGAAAGTATTTCAAGAAAATAACAATTAACTGCTGGGATTGCTAAATAAACTGTTTCCATAGAGATTATTCTGCAAATGTTAACTTGCCCAACATCTTGCGAAAAAGACTATTGTAATTAAACAGCAATGATTTTGGTTTATTATTCACACTGTTAATTCAACAATTTTGGTAGGATTTCACAAATTAATTGCTCCCCCTGAGGCGAAAGAAACTCAAGGAGTAACGTATCCTATTTCCAGTAGTAAAATTTCTCAAAACAATATAAGTTTCATGATGTTTTTTCCAAAATAAGTTTTATAACTATTCGGAATCGACATTTTATCAGTATTACAATGTAAAAGCTTTATAAAACTTTTTTTACTGAAAATCACTTAGTTTAAGTTATATTTTAACGTGTGCTAAATAATTCAAATGACTAAAATCGCCAACACACAAGTTGAAGATTAAAAATGTTTAATATGCTATCATCACTTAGTATTTTTAGGTAGTTTTTTACTTTCGTGAGTAAATGTATATTTATTATTAGGAGAATTACAAATCTGGCCTTTTATAATGATATGCTAAACTACATTGATTATATTTTTTGACTGTCAAAAATATCTAGGCGAGGAAATCAACAGTGAAATATATATTTCTAGAATATTCCTTAGCTAGTCCACAACATTTTCAGGCTTTTTATAATAGTCAAAATTCTTGTAAGGTTACTTTAAAATAAGAAAAAAAAAACTATTTTACATAAAACAGCTACAAAGATCATATGCTAATGTTTTAAGATATTTCAAGGGCTCATTATTTTTTCTCCACCTGGAACATGTAGTGTTTTTTTTTTATATGTAATATCCGTTTTTTTTTTCCCTTCTCGGAAGTGCACCGGGTTTTCCCAGTAAAAAACAAGAAAGAGAAAAGAGAGGTCGGTTGGATCCCGCAGTTGGTTCCGAGAGTTTGAACGGAGCGGGTGAAATGAAAATGTTAAGCTTTAAGCATTTAATTATTAAATCAGTTAGAATTAACTTTTGTGTTGCGTTGAAAAAAAAGTCATAGGGAGCGAATTGGAATAGCTACTGACGTAATGAGAGGACAGCTGCTTACGCAATCATCGTCACAACGAATTGGAGGACAGTTCAACTAAGGAATGGATCTGGCGGGTTTGTCAAATTAGACTTCGCAGATTAACGATAACTAGACGATTAGTTATGTTGCAACGCACTCAAAAAGACTGTAAGTAGAAAGCTTTATTAAGAAGTTCCATTGAAGAATAAATGACGGAAAGGAATAATGTTCGTCGACAGAATTTAACAGAGGGAGAAAATCACGAGTTCTAAAAATCACAAGACAGTGAGGAATAATAGAATTGAAGATAATTATATTAACTTTTGAATTAAAAGGAATATTATTTTGTTTACTAGGAAAGTAAAAATTTATCAACGTTACTCGACTAGAGTAATTAATGAATTAGGGAAACTTTACGAATGAACTATTCCGCGAGTTGTGTGAATAGGAATATTCCATTATTTGTGTTTCGAGGATAGGGAAGAAATCAAGCAATGATAATTAAATAATTCCAGTGTTAGAAACAAATAGTAGAAGATTTACTATTAGTGAATTAGTGCAACAAGAATATTATTAGAAGAAATGATATCAGTGATTAATGTCACTACAATTAACTGTGAGATAAGTGAATTATGAATTATACAAGAATGAATAATTCATACAAGTGAAAACCATATTATTACTCTTACAAGGTGAAAATGCATTATTAATTGCATACAGGTGAAAAACCAAATTAATACTCATGGTGAAAAGCTTAGTTTCACGTTAGGTGAAAAGTCATTATTAATTCACTTTAGGTGAAGAGCCATTTTCTCAAGGTTTATAGAATTGAATTATAGAAAGACTTTAACGAGGAGTAAGCTGGAAGCTTATTCGAGTGATAATAATTAACTTATTCAGTTTTAATATTTTAATAATGAACATTGAACTTATAAGCTGTTTGAACTTTTGAAGTTGCAGAACTTTCGTTATTGGAGTTTATGTAACAGCGTAATAAGTAAAAAAAAAAAAAAAAAAAAAATATCTCTAGATGTCTAGACTTGTAGCTAGTTCTCTACAAACATCTGTTCGATGTGTAGAAAAGACAATAGCTGTTAACTGATTAGACATAAATACAGATTTTTCAAGGTCTGATATTAAATTTATACTAGCGTAGAAAACAAATACGGAACTCGGTAACTCTTGGACACTGATAAATGGGTGATAGAAAGGTGAGCATATTGAAAAATTAGATTAATAGTCCTAAAACAAAAGATTAGTAGATAGATTAATTTTTTTTAATCTCTCTACTAATCTTTTGTTTTAGAACTATTAATCTGATTTTTAAATATGCCCACCTCTCCTTATCGATCTCTCTCTTCTTTTTAATAAAACGACGTAATAGATTGAAAAATTAGAATATGGGAGTTCAATTTTATTTCCACTTGCTTCACAAATTCCTATTGAAAACTTAGTCTTAAATACTTAAAGATGTTGGAAATTCATCAGTAATGCCGGAATTGCCTTCATGGTTTTCTGTCATCATTCCTTTACAAGAGAATTCCCATCCATAGTACAATTATAAATATAAAAGAGACCATAACACACATATCTTCAATAACAAAAATATATCTTCACATAACATGTTTCGAGATTATTTTCTCGTTCAGATGCATATAGAAAGAAAAACATATTTAAAAACATGAGTAATCAAAACTACAACATAATAACAAAGAATATTCTTAATAATACATCAAGTTGACAGAATCATTTCAAATCATACAACAATGCATTTCGAATGGATACATCTGTATTGTAACATCTGTGCGTGTTGATTATTAATGATTCGTAGAACTTCCTAAGATAACAATCCTTTTCCGTGGTAAGGATTATTGGTTTGTTATACATAATTTCATGTCCTGTTTTTTGATGATGGATTGTTGTTAAATATTGCTTATTACGAGTTTTGATTGCAGTCTCGTGCTCTGACATACGCTTGGAGACCCTTCTTTTTGTCTCGCCCACGTATATACACTTTTTATCACCCCCTTTACATCGGATACCATATACAACCCCAGTTTTATCTTTTATGTTAGTTGTTGGTTTATTACTTGTTAGTAACTTGCCTAACGTATTGTTTGCTCTGTGTGCCGTTTTAATATTCACCATGCCCAGAATGGGTTTTAGTTTACTGTTTAACCTGTCGTCAAAGGGGATGGACACATATTTAGAATCATCTTTGGTATGATTACTAATTTTTGCGCTTCTTTCCCATTTTAATAATCTGGTGACTAATCTGTTAATGAATTTTATAGGATAATCATTGTTCATAAAGATGCTCCTAATATAATTTAGTTCTTGACATAATAATATTCCATTACTGCATATTTTCAATGCTCTTTTTATTGCGAACTTTAATGAATTTGTTTTGTATATCATGGGACTGGCAGCAAGAAAATTGACCATAATGTTTGCGTTGGTATGTTTTCTATAAACAGTGGTGTCATAAGTGTGTGTATTCCTAGTGACTAGTACATCTAGAAAAGCTAAATCATTATTGACTTCTGTTTCCATGGTGAATTGTATATTACTGTTGAATTGATTGAAAATTTGGAGGAATTTTCAATCAATCTCGAAACATGTTATGTGAAGATATATTTTTGTTATTGAAGATATGTGTGTTATGGTCTCTTTTATATTTATACAGTCTACACACAATGAATAACTTTAAGTACAATTATAAATTTAATAAAATTATGAAATGATAACTTTATAACTTCTTATTTAAATTCTTTTTGTTCTAAATCAAACATAATAATTTTCTTATTTTTATCTTGGTAAACCAATAATTTTACTTACTGTCCACTACTTACCAAAGTCATGGCTTAAGAAAATTTTGCTTGCTGTCTTCAAAGTGTAATTCTTTGAATTCTGTTGTTCGTATTCCGATATCAGTTCCTATAAAAGAAAGGCTTTACTTTGTCTTACTCTTATATTGGACATATTGTTATTGCAATGATTTTGATTGTCACTAATATTTTATGGCATTAATTCACAAAAAAATCAAAATTCATACTATTAACTTCTACGGATCTTCCTCGTTGAATCGCTTTGTACATTTGATTTCATTCGAACCACTAAAATTACATATCAGTTACATTCAAGTTTTAAGATAAAATAATCCTACGATTACCGAATGTATAACAATAGCACAAAGCAAAATACAAGGTGGCCAGAAAATAACTTTCCCTGTTTGGAGGCATCTGCAGCGAAAACTAATGAACGGAATGAAATCAAAATTCAGGTGTAGTCTATTGAGGGCTTGGGAGAAGAATTCTGCAAAAGAAAAATATTACCAAATTATTATTATTATTACGCCGATAGGAGAAAATTCGGCGAAGTTATCACTCTAAATGTAGATTATAAAAATTTCTAGTGCAGAAGTGACAGCAGCGCTACTCAGTCCTTTTCAAAAGGGAAGATTGAACGTACAGTCAAGCTGTTCGTCGATTGACTGTTGAGTTGCATTCAATATGCGGCCTACCTTACCTCAACGTGCGTTACTTGTAAAGCTATTTACACTAAAGAGTGCAATGCAGAGGCGGCTCTTAGGGACTTTCGAAGGGTTCATAACCTACGTAAAAGTCTGCTGCAGCACTGCGAGTTATGATTCATAAATTCGAGGAAACTGGATCGCTAGGAGTGAGAGCCGGTAGAGGACAAAACCAGTATCAGACAACACAGTAACATGTTGCCACTGCAGTGTTCGACGACACAGGGACTAGTAGTGGTCTAAGCGCTCGTACAAGTGCCACTGCTTTCTCCAAAAGTAAGTGTGCGGTGTGGATTCACGACAGAGTTCATATTAGGACTATACTTTTTTTGAGACTGTGACTCCTACAGATCTTGTTATCTGTACCATTAATGGAGAGAGATATCTGCAAATGCTACAAACGTATGTCATTCCTGAATTGCAACAAAGACAATGCTCACACTCGACATATTATATGAAAGATGGAACACGACCCCATATTATTCGTGCAGTTCAGAACCTATTATGCCAGCATTTCGGGAATGAGAGGATTATTAGTAAATAATTTCCGATGGAATGGCCGCCCCGTTCCCCGGACATAACCCTATGTAACTTTTGTTGTGGGAGTACCTGAAATCCATTGTATATACTGGTGGCGTTACAAATCTACATTCGTTGAAAGATTACATACGAAGGGCTGTTACAAACATCCAAAGTGACACTTTTACGCGCAGCAGTAGAGAACGTCATACACCGGATGCAATATGTTGTACACAAGAAAGGTCAGCACATTGAAAATGTTGTATGTGGTTCAGAGGACCCTAATGATTGATAAATGTCGTAATGTTGAGAACAGATTGTTAACAAACAATTGATGATTAAAGATTGTTGTCTAAAGATTATTGTTTTGTTTCAGAACATTTTCTGAGTCTCAAACTCCATTCATTACTGTATTGTTTGTTCATAAACTTTCATAATCTTTTTTGCGTGCGTTCATTGTAATTATTCACCAATTTACTGGTTCCGACAATGCCAAATTTCCTGCTATCGGTGACTTTTGGTAATAATTTTTTTTTGCAGAATTCTTCTCCCCATGCCCTCAGTAGGCTATATTATGGTTTCATTCCGTTCATTAGTTTTCGCTGCAGATGCCTCCAAACAGGGAAAGTTATTTTATGGCCACCTTGTACTTATGTTAATATTCCCT
>JAFIDM010076234.1:0-41765 GCA_023159025.1 Thereuonema tuberculata | reverse complement strand
CAAGAACCTTTATTTGTTTGTGTGCATTTGAAAAATTTTCTTTTTCTTAAATTTTTTGATGCTCGTTAAGCTTTTTATTTACATTCATTGATTAGTTTTATATATATATATATAAATTATATTTGGATCTGTTATTTTCTCATTTTCAACTCTTAATATCCGAGATTCGTTCTTTACATATTATTTCTGCTGTTTCTATATCATACTTATTTATGAAAATATGATCTATATTTTTTTTTCTTAATCAACATAAATAATGCTAATAAAACTTACAAAATTTCTCTTTATTACATCTTACTCTTCTTCATACAGCAATATTTCGAAATACCTTATCGGCCATTTCTTTTTCAAGCTTTTGAATTACAGAGGGAAAAAGAAATATGATCTATATTTGTTTTCGTATTTCCATGAATTGAACAGTTGTTTCTTGTTGTTCGGTAAAGACAACAGTAAAGATTGGTATTTTTTTTTAATGTATATCAGTCCCATTAGATATGCTTATGTAAACTGCATACCTGTGTTATGTGACTGAGAAAAAAATTTAAAATTAGTTGTTATCGTTCTTTGATATAATTCTTCCATCTACCAAGTCAGAGATTAATTTGTGTTTTATTTCTTTAAATGTAATATTGTCTTTGTATTCAATATTTAATTGTTTGAAAATTTTGCATTTAACATAATTATTTAATCTAAATCCAAAGTTATTGCTTATTTTGTCTATTTTAAAGATTTTATTCCAATTGTATCTTGTATTAAATTCATCATCTATTAATTTCTTTTTTTTTCTTACTTCAAAGTAATTGGATATGACCATTTGATATAGAAATTTTTCATCTATTTTTAGTATTCCATATTTTGGGACACAGTATAGTTGGACAGTTGTTTAATATATTTTCAATTTAATGAATAGATTACCTAAATGAAAATGAGCAACACACTGGAGTAAAAGTTAAAATATTTTACGTACAATTAAAAAATTGTTACAACCGATTTGTCTTAAGTATGCAAGTGGCACCAGAATACATTTTTATTTTATTTTTGATTTTTTAATATTCATTTTCTTTTTTTTTTTTTTAATTTTGATATTAATTTATTTTTATTTTATTTTTTAATTTTTATTTACATATTTATCTTACTTCACATTTATTAGTATTTTTTTATATTTATTTTAGTAATTTATTTTGTTGTATTTTTATTTTCATTTTTTCTTTGTATAGAAGTTATTTTCTTTGTGTGGTTTTTATTACTTTATTTAAGATCTTCAGTGTTATTTTGGTTTCTTTGTTGGTTATTCGTTTCTATCTCAATGATCAAGTTTGGAGGACATTGATGGCGTCTGGATCTATAGGTTCCCACTTCAATGGCTGTTCACAACATGGTTGGACCCAGGAATGATTTCAGACCCAAAGTTCTTTGTTCAGACCACAAGAGGGACCTTCCTCCCAATCCATAGGTTTTCACCTTTCATTATGTTAATTTAAAAATCATTCATTATGTAAATTACAGTTTTTTGGCCACTTCTTATTGGTGCTGTAAACGCTTCTAAAGCCATTTTTTTCAATGTGCTCTTATATATATTTTAATATTTATTTAATATTTTAATATTTTTTTAATATTTAATAATATTTTTATTATTTTTAATATTTTAATATTGAAGAAGCCTGAACGAAAGGCGAAACCTGTTGTAATCATTTTTTTAATTATATATAAAAAAATTTAACTTTTACTCCAGTTTGTTAGCTCATTTTCATCGAGTACTAGGTTATTTGAAACTGATGATGTTGGTGATGGGAAGAATTTAGAAAGTGAATTAATTTATTAGAACTTGTATTTGGGATCCACAAAGAAATGACACAATGAGGAAATGCAGAAAGAAAAGGGAAACTTTATCTGTATTTAAAGATAAATTCCAAGAAGTATTTTAATAACTTAAAGAAAATAAGTAAATCATATTTTTCTAGTGCAGAATGCCCACATTAAATTGCTGCTTTACGTGTGCTACTCATACTTAATGTAACAATAATTAAGCCTGGGCACCTGCTTAGTTGAATAAGTTTATATAACATTAAAATACAACAGAACGATCAGGTTTCAGTCACAATTTGAGCATGACTTTTTTCAAGTAATTACATGAAGTGAGAGACCCTTTATTTACTCTTAAGAAGTTTGGATCAATGACATGAATACGGAAATTTACAAAAATAAAAGAAATTCCATGATGTAATAATAACAAAATTAAAAATTATTTAATAATAATAGTGAAAATATCATATTACGATTACGTTACAATTCAAAATTTCTTAAAACATAATTATGTAATACTAAAATTCAGATCTTTAGTATTACATCCATCCATAAAATTCTGTCCGGAGATAGGTCCAATTCTATGGAATTCACGTGGAACTCCCAGAAACACCTGGGGAAAGATACTGGGGTGGTTTCCCGTTGCCTGACCCAGGAAGCCATTAAGGAATGACGTCAGACCGAAGAGAAAGTGAAGAAGAGGCTGACAACACAGGAAAGGAAATTGAAACAGTCAAGCCACGGCCCGGAATGGAACCCGGGTACCGACACAATGCCCTCACGGCAGATCGCCGTCTAGATCGCTCGGCCATGCCGGCACGGCGATCTTTAACATAATTAGGAAAATTTTTAACTAAATTAAAAATTGATATAAAATTGTATCGTGTGACGTAGAACTACAGAGGAAAGGACTTCAACCGCATTGGACTCCTACCGACTAAAATTGGAAATACAAAATAAATCAAAACAAAAAGCTATGTGCAATTGTTTATTGATGAGTCGGCCACGTGTTCATGCCCTCGCATGAAAAAAAATCTGTTGTATTGATTAACTAAATTTATAAGCATAAAAATACAGACTGAAAATTAAAATAAAATTTTTCAAAATTAATTAGAAAAGCAAATGAGTAAACTTTAAGATTTCAACTAATTTATGTAGCTTTACTGAAAACAAATCATAATTTTTTAACATTAAGTTTTTTTTTCCCTTTTCATGATCGATTTTCTATTGAAACCATATTCAGTCATAGTTGTATGCGTTACTATTAGTAGAAATGAAGAACGATTCAATACACTTTTTTTAGAGTCATTTTTACATAAAAAACATAATTTGATGATCGTTCAATGTTGATGATGTGGTTGGTGTTCCTGGAGTGCACAAAGGTCAAATAGTCTAGATTGTTATTTCGCAGGGTCCATCGGTGTTCCGAGACCCAATCCGCCATTGTCCTTAGGGTTTCTCCAATGTATAAGCACATGTTCTGTAAACACTGTATCCCATACACGAAACCTCTTTCTTTTATTGTCAAATCAGATTTGTGGCCTGCACGTAAAAAGTTATTGATCGTGTTGTTGATTGTGGCCGTGAGCACTATTCCCACTGATCTAACTATTTTACTTAATTTGGGATAAAGATCGGAGTTTTCTTTTCCTTATTGCAATAAGGTCTTAAAATGGCTTCCTTAAAATGTGTATTGATAAACCAAATAGGGTATCCATTCAAACTTAGATTTTTCTTTATGGTAGTAAGTTCATTCTCGAATGCTTCTAATGTGTTACAATTAATAAACGCTCTCCGGACGAACATAGTAATTAATTTTAAAGGATAAAGGTTGGTAGGAATTGTAATGTAATAGGATACCTGCTAAAGAAGGTTTCCTGTACACAGAAGTGAAGAAATTTCCTCTTTTTTTCTTCACATAAACGTCAAGAAAGGCATTGCCTCCTTCGTGCTCAAATTCCATGTCGAAGTTGATGTTGATTTGACAAAAAATGTCCTTGATTCCATAATTATGCTTTTTTCAGGCACTCAGAATATATCGTCCACGTGGTAGATTGGGATATGAACTTTTTCTAATTGTAATAACGACAGTGCTGAGTCGTCTATGAACAGCATCATTCATTTTGCTGAGGCAGCCGACGCAGCAAGTTCCATAAATAGTCCTTCGGTTTGTTTGTAGATATTTTCGTTGAATGTGAAAAATTGCATTTCGAAGATAGCTTCAATAAGTGGTTTGAGTTCGTCGAAGCTGTTCTTTTGCACAAAGTTCTGATGATATTTATTGGCTTTTTTTTCAATAGCAAAATTGAATCAATTCCCTAGTAATAGAGGTAAAAAGGGATTTAAAGTCAAGGGAAAACATGTTGTAGTCATTCCGATTAGAATTACTTGTAATACTTTTAACATACTTTGGTTAAGGCTTTTAAAAGCCCTTTCTCGAGTCTTGGCGAAACTAGTAATGATTGTATATTATATTTCTTATATAAAGTATATTTAATCTTAAACAGGTGTACGGCTCCCAATTAATGTTATCAATGAAGTGCAGTACTCGTAAAAGTTAATTTTAAAATTTTTGTTTTAATTTTCAGTCTGTATTTTATGCTTTTAAATATGGTTAATCAATACGACAGATCTGTTCCATGAGAAGGCATGAACACGTGGCTGACTCATCAATAAACAAATGCAAATGGCTTTTTGTTTTGATTTATTTTATATTTCCAATTTTAGTCGGTAGGAGTCCAATGCGGTTAAAGTCCTTTCCTCTAGACGCAATTTTATGTCAATTTTTAATTTAGTTAAAAATTTTCTTTATTATGTTAAAGATCTGAATTTTAGTATTATATAATTATGTCATAACATATTTTCAAACGCAATTTAATCTTAATATGATATTTTCACAATTATTTTTAAATTATAATTATTATAATTACATCATGGAATTTCTTTTATTTTTGTAAATTTCCGTATTCATGTCATTAATCCAAAATTCTTATATATAAATAAAGGGTCTCTCACTTCATGTATTTACTTGAAAAAAGTCATGCTCAAATTCTGACTGAAACCTGATCGTTCTGTTGTATTTTAATGTTAAATAAACTTTATCAACTAAGCAGTTGCGCAGGCTTAATTATTATACAAACAATGCTGACATCATTTTATAAATACTACTATAGTTCATGCCGTTCTGCCATGGGAATTTGAGATGAGTGTTCTTTGTCAAAATCATGATGACCAGTAATCGACGAATTTTCGATATTGATGTTCTGAGGATATAAAGAGGAGGGCTTTCTTGAAAGCAAGACGTATTGTTCTTGGCGATAATTGGGATTAAAAAAATATTGTTGTTGAACAATAATTGGAATGAAAATATTGTTGTGTATAATAATGTCACATATTAACCTGGAGGCAAAAACAAGAACTATGGGGTGTAACCGGCAGGGCAGTCAGAGAATATGCAAACATTGCTAAAAACTTTTAGAGGGTTTTCGAGATACATCATCATCAGTGTTCTGTCGTAGACTGGTCCAATGGCAAGCAGCAAATAAGGTCAGCAATGTCTCTTTATCCAAGTCGTTCTATCTCTTGCCTCCTCCTTCAGGCCTTGATATCCCCTTGTAGTCAATAGGTCATCCAGGATCATTTTTCTCTTTCTTCCTCTTTGTCTCTTTCCCTCAATCTTCCCCTCCAATACTTTCTTCATGATATTTTCACCTCTCAGCACATGACCAATCCAATTCTTTTTTCTTCTTCTAATATTCTTTAATAAACTTCTCCCTTCTCCTATTTTTTCCAGAACTTCATCAATAGTCATCTTGTCTGTCCATTTAATTTTCTCCATCCTCCTCCATAGCCACATTTCAAATGCTTCCAGCATCTCAGCATCTCTCTTATTCAGAGTCCAAGTTCCGAAACATACAAGGATATACTCCAAATGTAGCATTTTGTAAGTCTTTTTCTTAAATCAAAATCCGTATTATTTGTGAACAAGTTTTTTCTGTTATAAAATGCAAATTTACCCTTACGATTTCGACCTCTATTATCAATGTTATATTTTCGGGATACATTTAGATTTATAATGCCCACATGATTTCTTTATGAACTGGGAAGTGCTAAGGATAAGGAGAAGGGAAAAAGGGATGGGAAATCTTATAATCTCCGATCTCGAGTTACCAAAATTCAAATATAACATTACTTTGTATCTATCACGTGATTTTTGCACCAAAAGGGAAAGTTTCAAAGTGACATCACAATTTCAATTTCTTTTTCATCCACATCCTTGTAACCCGTTGCTTCGAGAATTTTGCTAGTAAAGAAAAGTAATACTACTTTCTGTCGATCATAATTTTAAACAGAATTTTTCCATCGATATTATAATTCTATTCTTTAAATTGAAATAACTGCTTAAAAGAAAGTCAAAGCTTCGAATAAATCTGATGTCAAACTAGAGTTGCTTGAATTTTTAATGACGTATCTAAAGGGAATAAAAACTACTTTGCTCAACAAGTCTTTGTACATGGAAGTGTATCAGAAGAAATCAATGTGTTTTACGGAAAACACACTCAATTATCAGTAAATCGTAATCCTAGAATCTAAAAAACATATCAATTTACTAATTAGAAGAAAGTGTGAAAGTGTATGATATATTATTCATATCTGGTCAACTTCTACGAGGGATGAAATACTTCCTAGAAATGAATTATCATCTATTTTGTAATATTAATATATTTAATGGTGAAAAAGAAATCCTGCTTCTTGTAACATCAACCATCATCACGTATTTTGATCTGATATCATCTAGACCAGTTGTTCCCAAAGTTGGCGTCCCGAGGAGCTGGGGGAGGTGGGAGGGTCACGAGAGATTTTTTAAATAAAAGAAAATAATGCTTTATTAACATACATTTATTTTGTATTTAGAAAAAAAAAACAAAAAAAAACGTTGAATATAAAAAACAAAAATTATTTCAATAATATTGCTACCGAACTTGTTTCCCCAGTTTGGTGGCGCTGGAGGATAAAATGCGACAAGAGCAGTTTTAAATAAAAATCAGAGAATTTATTTAATTACAGCAAATACGTCAGTTACAGTTCAGAAAAATATTGATTTGGTGGCTTCGTTCTGGCTTACAGGCGTAATCCTCCTCGTAGCCTTCTCATGTCGGGACGGTCCTGATGTCTTCTCCTGGTAACTGGATTGAGCTTTGCACCGTAAGTCTATCTTCTTCGTACTTTTCGTGAACGGGACGGTTTCAGGTATCTTCTCCCGCAATTGAATTGAGTTCCTCAGCTTACGAACTTTGGATTCCTTCTCTGTGGCGTTTAAGCCACCAAACCCCACTCTACTCTCTGACTCCGGGTTGGAGACCCCTCCTGTGGCCGGCTGTGGAGACTCCTTCTGTACCCTTCTCTCTGGCTCCGGTAATGACCTCTTCATGCGGCTGGCCGTCGCCAAAACGAACTCTTCTCTCTGGCTCCGGGTGGAGACCTCTTCATGCGGCTGGCGGCCGCTAAAACGAACTGACTCTGCAGCCCTCTACGCTGTATTATATGCCTTATCTCTGCCTCCCTTTCATCCTGGAAGAGTCTGCAATCAGAGGGAAGCATAGGTTGGTTGAACCTATTCTTCTCCTAAGGGAGTCAGCGTCAGACAAATCCAACAAAAAAAGATAGGTGTTGGAAATTGGATAGTTCCAGAAGTAATAATATTTCAAAAATTACTACGATAAATGTGTCTGTTTTTCAGAAACTATCCATTTGTGTTTGTCTTAATTGTTTTGTGTTTCTTCCAGAAAATACTCAAAAAACTGTTTTTAATGCCGCCAGGTTTCCAATGATGGAATTCTATAATGTCTGGTCCATCGAGGTAAATAAGAAACTCGACGTAAATTAGGCACCCGCATTAAACAGCACCAATAATAAAATACACAAATTAGAGTTTCAAAATCCTATTCTATTTGATAATGTCGCAGATTACTATATTAGGAAGTGCATCGAGTCAGCAATAATCATTACTAATAACTGTTGTTATAACGAAGGAGTTTCCATGAAGGGTATAACAGGTTATTACCTGAATAAAAAATGATTTTATGTTTTGGTCTACGATACTTTTATCTTTTACTTTTTTTTAAAAAAGAAAAAAGGAAAAAGTTTAACTCCGTTAGCTTTATCTTCCATTTTAAGCTTCCATTCGTTTGTTTTTTTCTATTATATAATTAGGTGTATTAGAGGAGAAGGTGGTATTTTGGAACCCTGTCGGTAATTTGGAACCCTGATATTTCACTGACAGATAGGTATCGCACCATTCCGCTGGAACTTGTAACTTGTTGCCCCCCCCCCCCCCCCCCCGACCACAGGCACGACGCATCAGTTGCTTGCTGCTCGTTAGATGAAGCGTAAGTGTTTGTTGCAGAACGCGGTTTCGAGAACTTTTTTGGAGGTAAATATTTATATTTTCTGTGTCTCCTACAGTGTAGGTAACTAAGTTCTAGTGCATCAAATGTGTTGTACAGTTCTTTTTTTGCCAATAACCAATGAAACATGTTATTAATCTACAAGTTGTTACACGATAGATCAACACTAATCCAAAATGGCAATTGCGGGATATTTGGAACCTCAAGGTGTTGGGTAATTTGGAACCTTATGGTCAAGAAAAAAAAAGCTGCGAGAAACGGATCCTACCTGCTTTTCTGATGAGTCATCTGAAGCAGAAGACTTTGTGGCAGCTGAATTTGGAGATTCAGATTTTGAACTCCCAGCTGGGAAGATGAGCCACATCAACAGGATGCCAAATGCCTATTTTGCGATGAGACTTTTTCAACTTCGTGACCAGGGGAATTTTGGGTACAATGTGTTATGTGCAGTTGTTGGGCACACAACGAATGTGCTGCGGCGGAAAAAGACTACTATGCATGTGATTACTGCCAATAACTGTTTATTTTGTTTTTGGTATTTTTATTTTTGTCAATTTACTGTTCATTTAATTCTTTAAAACTGTTTTCAGACCATT
Source organism: Thereuonema tuberculata (assembly GCA_023159025.1). Lineage (NCBI taxonomy): Eukaryota > Metazoa > Arthropoda > Chilopoda > Scutigeromorpha > Scutigeridae > Thereuonema > Thereuonema tuberculata. Next base: position 32,959 of record JAFIDM010076234.1, on the reverse strand, counting down.
GGAAGGCTATAATGTAAATGTCAAACTAACCATCCTTGTTGGATATCTATTTTTAATAAACTCAACCATGTTTTTAAGCAAGATATTGAATTTTTATGAAAAAAAACCAGTGTTCCAAATTACCCTCCCCCAATCACCGGATCACGATTTTGACTTTTTTCACATTTTAAAAAATAATAATATCTTTCGGTTTACGAATAGTAGCTGGCCATTTAGGATAGTTAGCTTTGATATTGCTAAAGCTATTTACGCCTTCAGTTTGGATTTCAAGATTGGTGAACCATGGTGACCAAAAGACAAAGTGGGGTTCCAAAATACCATCTTCTCCTCTACATATTTAAATCTGAGTTTTGAATTTTCTCATGGTGCCCATTTCAAGGTATTTTTATTCCATTCATTTTGTGACGCTGTAATCATTTTTAAGCGATTTATTTTTTATGTAGCATCAGCTCGTCCCCCAACGTAGGGTTACACCAGATGGACATTCTCCTTAATTGTTTCCATGTGCATTCCACAGAAGAACTGTTGAACTTTTATGACACAAATTCTTCAAAGATTTCGTCAATTGTGATTGGTTGTCAATGTCCATCATGGGCGGAGTTTCTCTGTTCGTTACAATTGAATGGAATCAAGTTAACATTTAAATTCCGGGGAGATTTTATATTCATACCTCACTCGAAAACGACAGATGGATAGCTGTCGAAATTAATAGCATACATATCTGAATTAAATCGTTTCATATCTTTACGAATGTGTGTGATTAAGGCTTTATTTATCTATTTTAATGTGCCTTATTTACTCTATTGAGATAGCTTTTTAATGAAATGTGGCGAGAGCCACAGGATACTTGGTTATTAGAAAAGTGGGTTGTGAATTGAGAAAGTTTGGGAAACACTGATCTAGACTTTATATCTAAACAGTTCATCAGCGTTTATTCCATAATTCCTTAAGTTTACGGTATGATATTTTGCAGAATTAGTTATTGACCATGTAATAGATCAACAAGCCAGGATACACTTGTATATTTTCGAAAGACGATGAATGTTTGTGGTGTTTCCCTCTCTAGTCATTTAATGAATTCTCAACTGCGCTGCGGTCCACTCCTTGTGTTTGTTGCACCGCTGTAAACGGTGTCTCCGATTTATAGGAGTTAATGGGACACAGCGTCCTGGACGTCGCACATTGGGGTATTTGGCCGATCTAGGTGGCCAAAAGTCGATTTCGTAAATCTTATTCTAAGTAGAAATAATTGCTTCCATGACACTGTGGAAAAGTCCGGGAACAATATTCTCCCCCTGCCTCACCCCTCTGCGCAAACTCAGTGGCATGGAAGAGGTCTGAACTTAATCGTCTTGTTATTTGCACACATCTTTTCTCGAGGTTCGTTGCGTAAGCATACTTTCTACATTGAATATATTTATTCGGAATATAATTTAAAGCAAATCATTATGGATTGTGATAAAGCAGATAAGTGTGCATAAATTTGAAATATTTTTATTTTGAGTATTTTGATTTTTACTCAGTTTTGTAAAAAGTGTGTTTTCTTTGGGTTTTTTTTTTAACCAATTTTAACAATCTCGAAGAGATTTGTTATACTTTCCGGTAATGATTTTTGTTTCAAAGATAAAGAATTATAAAAAACAATTCCGCAAAAATCAGCCGCGGATTTCCGTAAATTTCCTTTATTTATGGTCATTAAATATATATACTACAAATATGTGAATTTTTCAACCGTGAGTTAACTTTAATTTTAAGTTATCTTAATTTTGTTTTAGGATCATCGGATATCCTACTGTTAAGCTCAGATCCTCTTTTAACGGGTATGAGGCCAACATCGAGGAAGAAATCAAGACCTTTCTTAAAGGAAACGCTTGAAATGCTACTTCCAGCTGGACCCATTCAAAGATGTATCTGAAGATACGGAGTCCTCAGAAGAAGCAGAGGTATCTTCTGATGAAGTACCATGGCACTGAACATCATCCGGCTGATCAATGTTGGTGAATTTATTTTCAGATAATTGCATTTTCGTTTTAAAACAAAACATTAAATACAGTTGACTCCCTCTTAACCGGCTTAAATGGGACCGAGGGTAAGCCGTTAAGCAAAAATCCGATTAAACAGGAGAAGTGAAATAAATTAAAATTCGGATGTTTTCGTCCTATAAATAAATACAGTACACAATTAAAATATTGCGTTATTATATTTAATGTATTGTACTTTAGTATTATGAGTTACATATCATTATACCTACATACAATATATACCTTCTAATGTCAAAAAAGTGCCTGTCAATTACTGAGCAGCATTCCGCTCCCCCCCCTCACCCAACTGTTATATTGACATTCCGGTGCCACCCCGTGTCTGAAATACGTGCGATACCTATCTTATCCTAAGTAACGAAATATGTGTTTTTGTTTTTAATTTTAGCTATTTTTTAATATTTTTTAGAAAATAAAAAATTCGGCCGATTAAAGCGGAGATCCGGTTAAACGAAGTCCGGTTAAGAGGGAGTCTACTGTAGTTCTTTTGGAAATGCAATTATCTTATTTTTCTGTAAAAAAACTTTTTTTTTTTTTTTTTTTTCTGTAAAAAAACTACTTATAATCACTTAAAATGCAGTAAATCAGTAGGTCGACACGTTTTGAAGCAATAAAACTACAGAAATACTTTAGGCCAGCTAAATCGGCCAAATACCCCATTGTGCGTCGGACAAACAGTACCCCCCCTTGTGTAGTCATCTGGCCACAGTAAACCGCGATATTCTTCGTCACGTGCTCTTCTGCTGATGTTCCCGCCAGTGGTGGTGCTAGACCAAATGGAGACGTCGGCGATATCAGCTTTGCGAGGCCTCTTTAATTTCCCAGTCAGAAATAAAACAAAAAATAGATTGAGAATGATGGATGAGTATATGAGTTTTATTGCTATCAAATGTTGACAAAAATTACGTAAATAATCACAAATTAAAATAAACGAAATCACAAATTAAATTTAAAAAATTTAATGTGTTTAATAATTTTTTGGCGTTTTTTAATTTGTTGCCGAAAGAAAATTAATTTGAGGCCGGTGGAGACTGGCACATGAATTTCTTTTTCTTTACTTTTAATGTGTTTTCTTGCTTTTTAATTTATTCTTGGAGGTTCTATTCTTTTTCCATTCTTAAATTAAAAATTATATAAATAATAAATTAAAAACAAAAATGGAATTAAATCACACTTACTTACATTAAGAGAAATAACGATCCAATAAAATCTTAATTAAAAAATAAATTTACTTCTCCAATTTCATGATTATATAGCGTTTATATGTACTTTGGTTAATAGCAAAAACCTTAATATTAGCTTTATATCATCTATGCATTTTCTTATACTTTTAGTCTATTTTTTCAGATTTATTTTCCAAACTTTAAGGTATTTTATTTGGATTTCCACCAAAAAACCTTTCTTTTCTGTTCATGTTAAGTCAATGACGATTTCTAAATAATACATTCACATTATTACCTTAGTTATTTCAACTATAATTATTTGAAAACATGGTAAATAATCTAAAGTAATGATGTAGTATGGGATTATCGTTTTTATAGATCAGAAGTCTTTAACATATATTTAGGTCAAACAATCCTTCAATTTCAATATTTTTTTCGTCGTTCTGTTATTCGGTTTCTTTAAATGGCGTTTATTTTTATTATAACGTTCAGTTTTAAAATGACGATTTAGAAAAAATCTGCGTTCCAGGAACGCACCTGATAGACACAATGAATTTTTTTTTTATTTCTTGTAACTTTATAGGAAACATTATTAAGGTAATATTTTAGACAGTTAACATTTAAAGGAGAATTTTAACTACTCAATGTTAGTAATCTACATTTGAATTTAAGTAAATATCGTAAGCATTTGATGCATTACAAGCAAATCTAATGACTATTTTTAAAATAGGTTTACTGCATAATAAGCAGTATTTTGTCTTAAACTACAGTGAGAATGATAGCCTGTCATTCCTTCGGGGTTGAACATCAATATGGATAACTCCTGTTGAATGTCGTAAGAGAACGAAACAGCTGTCCTAGATTCCCGTTGACGATAGCGGAAGGCGTGGGTGAAATGTGCAATGTCGTTATTGCTTTCTTTAATGTTTCAATTTATGTACGTAATTAACCTAAGAACAGCGGCCAAATGTCTGAGTTCCAATGGTGAGTTAATAAATCATAATCTTTAATTATTATTTCAAACTTTTAAAGGCAATAGAGCTCTGAACCAGAGACGTCTGTAAATTCATAATAATTTTAAATGAAAGTAATGCATTATAAACAAACCATAGAAGTTATCGACATTTCTAAATTTCATTTTGCCGAAAATCTGGACCTTTCGCATGAGTAGATATTTTCTTTTACTTCATCCACATTTCTACAACATTAAATCAAAAAACATCAACGCTGGCCTCTTTTGAAAGTTTCTTTTTTAAAATTAAAAAATATTCATCATCATTCCTTAATAAAAAAAAATCTGAAAAAGGAGGTTACTATAAGTTTATTAAAAAAAAATAATGAATTTAAGAATTAAGAGTTTAGATGCCCTAAGTTTGAAGATCGCCTAAATCGCTTGAAGGTTTTCTTGAATTTTTCTGTCTTGTGTTTAATGTATTATTTGCTTTTTATCGATCACATTTTTAAACATTATTATTTAATCTGAATAAAATTTTTGTGATCTGAATAATTGTAAAAAGTAATCTGAATATTTAATCTGATCACATTATTAAATCAAATTCGTTTCTTGTAAACGAACTAATTGCTTGAATAGAAATCTAAACAATTTAATAATTTTGATTCAAACTAGGGATAGTGGGAATTTTCAGGACGAGTCTACAAGGAATACAGGTCACTTTCATTCTGAAATATCTGCTGCTAGTGTATGGCAAGGAATCTGAGCGATATCAGAAATACCACAGTTTCATCAAATAATTTTTTATATTATCTGAACCTTACAATCTCTCGAAAACAGAAAAAAATAACAGATTACTGATTAACTGAAGCTGAGTTAATCGTTATTTGTATCTAGCATAGTATGAAAGAATATCTAAGACCATTTCAGAAAAGAATATGTCTTGCAATATTTACTAGTCAAATGATGGAAGAGAAATCATGCCATTTTCCAATTGTCATTTAGTTTGATCTGGAAATATTGCAGATATTATTTTTAATTAATTAATGTTTATTTTTGTTTTGCTTCAAAGTGAATTAAATTAAGTGGAAGTTTCCTTCATGAATATTCATGACGTAATGTGAAAATGAGGTTAAATACCAGTATAGTTAGTTTGATTGAGTCAATAAAAGTAGTTGAGTTGAGTCCAGCAGTCTGAGAGAGAGAACGTCATTGAAGACGTCATTCGGAGGGGAAATGAGCGGCAAGCGGACCTCAAGCAGACGTCATGAAGATATCGGAAGAAATGCGAAGTATGCAGACGTAACCAAGTCAACTAGAAGGCATGAAGAATAAAAGATTAAATAGAAGATTAAATTTATGAAACAGAAAATAAGAAAATTTGTGAAGGACGACAGAAGAGAATTAAACGGTAATATTTACGAGAGATGCAAGTTTCGTATTTACCGGGTTAAAGCTGAAGGTATCCGATTGGTTCAAACGAAGACTGCATAAAGCTGAAGATAGAAAGCCTACGATTCAAAAGAAGATCACATTGCAGGTTATTCATTCGAGTGATTATTGAAGCAAGCAAGCGAGAAAATCAAGGGAAGTCGGAAAGTTAACAAGTGATAGTGCGTGAAACAACTACCGTAAGAAGTCAACGTTATCCAATCATTTCAAGAACAGTGAGTACGCAATTTTATACTAAAAGTTACAATTAGATAATTTACGAAATAATAACGAAGATTTATCAAGTGAATATCATTGATACTAGCAAGTGAAAATTTTTGAGGAAGCTGATATTACAACTTTAACTTAAAGGGAAGATAATAGATATCAGCGAGATAGTGCAAAATAGTTAGTGTGTTTCAATTACAGAAGTGTGTTACTTCGGTAGTGATTATATCTATTAGTTTATTATTTGATTAATCTTCAAGTAGAAGATTAAGAGAGTTAATTTTGAAAGAGTGCGAAATTAGCAAACGTATTTTAGTGAGTGAATTTATTAATTTATTAGGCAGCGACGGAACGTCATGTGATTTACTTTGTGTGAACTTCCATAATCAGTGTGTTAGTGATCCTTCAACGATAAGATTCGTTCAGCAACTTGATCAACATAGCACAGAAATTTAATATTACTGAACTAAGAACTTTTAATCAAATTGAAGAATAGAACAATTTTATTTTTGAGCTATTAAAGTACTTTATGTACTCATCCATTTATTGTAATTTGTACTAGTCACCGGTATTCTTGATTCTCAAGAATTAAACAAAAAAGAAAAAATGAAATACACTAGTTGTTTTTCATCAAATATTATTAGAGGGTGATTCAAAGTCAAAAGCTTTCTGTTTTAGAGAGCTTATAATGTTCAGATAAATAAGTTACAATCTGAACAGCTTATAATTTGTTCAGATTAAATTTAAAAATTATTACTTCTATTGTGTGACTTGAAACTAAAAAAAAAAACCATTTGTTTCAAGCGATTTACGCAATATTGAAACTTAGGGCGTCTAAATGTTAAAATCTAAAAATTCAATGAATTTTTTAATAAACATTTCTAATAAACTGCTTTTTAAGATTTTTTTTAATTAGGGAATATTACATAAAAAATTTTATAATGTTTAAAAAAACACTTTTAAAAGAGACAAGTGTCTGTGTTTACTAATTTAATGTTGTAGAAACGTGAATGAAATAAAACGAAATATCTATTCCTATGAAAGGTCGAGATTTTCGACAAAATGAAATTTAGAATTGGCAATAACTTTTATGATTATTTAATGCATGACATTTTTGTTAATTATTATAAATTTACAGACCTCTCTGGTTCAGAGCTCTATTGACTTTAAATGTTTGACATAATAATTACAGATGATGATTTTTTGACTCACCATTGGAATTCAGACATTTGGCGGCAGTTATTAAATTAATTTTCGGGCTTTTAAAAACATTCTTTAAATTTTAACAAAATTTTAACTCATTATCTACGGGAGAGTTTAACTTGCACTAATTAAAAATGAAAAATGCAATATTGAGAGTGCCCAATTCAATCACGCCTTCAGTTATCGTAACGGGAATCTAGAACAGCTGTTTCAGTCTTTTATGACTGATCAGCCAGCTTAACCCATGTTAACCTAAAAAATAAGTATGTGATATAAAATCGATATTCAGTTTATTGCTCTTAACCACTATGCATTATTATTATTATTATAACCACTTTTTATTGCTATTAATCGAAAAAGTATTTTTTAAGTAAGATTTAATTGGATAATCGAATAAGTTTTTCTAAGAAAGTAGGTGTAAGCTACGCTTGTTTATGATTTATAAATTAAATCTGTATTTTCATATAATTTATATATGAAATTTACTATAAACATTTAATGACTGTTTTCTTTTTTTTTTCGGTGTCACAATGTAATATTCAATCAACTCATTCCAAATCTTGATACATTTTTATTTAAAAAAATTTTTTTATTCCGTAACCTCAGATCAATTAGTAAAAATTGGAATATTTTTTTTTGCAAATTGAAATGCATCTTTGATTATACAGCTATTGTAATTCTTACTGAGCTAAATATAAATAATTCGGAACTCATTGTCTATAAATTCAATTATTTTGAAAAAATATCAAAACTTTGAAACAAACAGAAAGGAGGAGGAATCATTTTTTCTATAACCAAAGTTCTTGAGAATTGAGGAGAACATTTTAAACATGATAACTTTCGAAAACATGTTCTTATCATTCACTGACTTAAGAAATAATAAAACACTTGACATCATTGCTTTGTATCGACCTCCCTCAACAAGTTAAGTAAAGTTCATCTCGGAATTAAGGAGTGTGATCGAAGGAAATTCAGATGTAGTTCCAAACAATTTAAGTATCATAATTGCTGACATTAATATAGATATAAACAAAATAAAAAATATAAAATACAGTATTTAGAAATTAGTATTTTAAACATAGTAAATTGTATTTAGAAACGTTAATGTCTTCAGGCCGCGCCAGCATGGTCGAGCGGTCTCAGGCGTCGGTCTGCCGTGAGGCCAGTGTGCTGGCGTCCGGGTTCAAATCCCGGTTGTGAGCATGGATGTTTCAATTTCCTTTCCTGTGTTGTAAAGCCTCTTCTTCACTTTCTCTTCGGTCTGACGTCATTCCGTAATGGCGTCCTAGAGAAGGCAACGGGAATCCACTCTAGTATCTGTTCCCAAGAATAAGTTACGGTTTCTCCTAGGGGTCGCCCTTCGGGGGTCACTAGGGTCCGTGAACTTTCAACCAATCTTCGGATTGAATTACTGTGTATGTATGTAATGTCTTCAGGATTTCAAAATTGTATTTTCGGCATTACTAGGAAAAACAGACTTCCACTTATAAGACAGCCACTCAAATTGATGATATTTTTAAAAATAGAAATAATGTGAAAACAAACGGAATAATTTGCAAAGACATAATAGCTGATCACTAGATAATTGCTTTAGAAATCAATGATTGGAAAAGCACAATACAGTTGACTCGCGTTAATCCGACATTTGACAGTCCGACACGCTCGGTAGTCCGACGCAGGTTGTTTCGAAAACCGAATCGATTGAGGCAGTCGCGGAGGTGAAATTCACAATCACTTGCGATGAAGGTATTTTGATATGTTGTTGTGAGGAGAGGGAACTCGACTACGAGAAGAATATCTTCAGGCCCGGATTTAAGGCGATTGGAGCGATTGAGCCCAATCGGGCCCCGCACTTGAAGGGGCCCCGCATCACCACCAAAATTAACAAAATGTGAAAAAATAGGTGAATTTTATTTTGCTCTTTTCGAAATATCAGAAATTTCCGAAGATCCACAAATTAAAAGCGAGGCAGAACCTCTTGGAAATGCAATGAAAGACTATAAATTTTTAGTATCACTGGTTTTTTGGTACGATATACTGTTCCAAGTTAATTATATAAGCAAGGAACTTCAAAGTAAATCTGTAGATGTATCCATTGCACTTTCTTCATTTGAAAAACTTTTAAAATGGTTAAGCGACTACAGAAATACTGGATTTGAACAAGCTTTAGTTCCAAATCTTGCAAAAGATTTGGAAACATCTACAGAATTTCGAAATGAAAGACTTCGGAAAAGAAAGCAACATTTCAATTATGAAGGCGATGATGAACCTGTTGTAGATCCGATAAACGCATACTACAGATATTTTTTTACGCTTACTACAAATATCTCTAAACCCAGATATTTTTTTTAATTTTGCTTTAGATAAAGCTACAGAATCACTAAAGATCGTTTTGAACAATTGAAAAATCATACTGACTTATTTGGGTTTTTGTGAAAATTTCAAGATATAGAAAAAGAAGCACTTCAAAAACATGCAGTTAAATTAGAAATTTCTCTAACAGATTCTAGGTTCACTGAAAATGATGCACCAATAGTGAAGAAAGCTGATATAGATGGAAAAATGTTAGTTGAAGAAATGGAAGCTTTAAAATCTATCCTTCCATCAGAATTTTTTGAAAATCCATTTAAAATGTTCAACTTTTGATCGGAAAATGACAGAGCAACGACATTTCCAAACTTGTTTATTGCTCACCGAATATATTTAACAATTCCAGTGAACGTTGCTTTTAGAGAGAGATCATTTTCCAGGCTAAAACTAATAAAAAACTATCTGAGATCGACAATGATTCAGGATAGAGTAAATAGTTTAGCAATTATGTCGATTGAAAGTGAAGAAGCAAGGAAATTGGATTTTCAAACTATTTTAGAAGAATATACAGAACAAAAAACTTAGAAATATGTAAATTCATATACTCATATTCAATCCTATAAATTTTTATTCAATAAAATGTAATTGTTTTTGTATTTTGTGCATTTTTATTTTTTTAATGAATGTAGAAGTTTACCTATCTTATGATCCACGACATTTGATATATATATATATATATATTGAATTTGCATTTTATTTAATTATTTAATATATAGAGGGCCGCAAAAAAAATGCAATCGGGCCCCGCACTTATTGGATCCGGGCCTGAATATCTATTAACATTAAAATGTTCTCTTATTCAAGAAAAAGTCATGACAGACTCTTTACATAAGAAGAAACAATAAACCATTTCAAATTTTTTTTAAAGCCTTAAATACATGGGTACGTATTTTTAGTTTTTATTTTAAGATATAAAATTATATTTTGCTTTATATACTCTAATTTTATTTTTTTAAGACATAAATACAGAAATAAATTATTATTACATTCATACTTATTCATTTGTGTAAAATTATGCCTAATGAGCTTTTTTAATATCCTCAATGGCCGTAAAATATGTACTCAATATGTATTGTAACAATATATATACTGTAGACTGTACATACATAACAACTTAAATTTTCTTGCCCTAGAAGTCAAAATTCAGTTTTAAAAAAATCAACCTTTGGTAAACCGACATTTTTGATAATCCGACACCCCCTCGGTCCCGTAACTGTCGGATTATCGTGAATCAACTTAATCAAGACAGTACTTAATCAAGAAAATGCAATTGCAAATTAAATAAGTACCAAATCAGAAAGAATAAATAGTAGTAAATTAAACTCCAATCTTCAAATTCTATTGGTTAACATAACTGAGAATAAAATGGAAAACCTCAATATAATCTATGATGATATTATTCTAAATATAAATAAGGCAAGACATAAAAGAAATAACATTATGCAAGATTTATCTTCGAACAACAGAAAAAGATATCAAAAAGATTGAATAACCTGTGTTAATTAATAAAATTAGATTAGGAGATAAATTATACAAAAAGCATAAAAGCAATCCATCAAATGAAAATTACTAGAAAGAATATAAAACTGAAACAAACATCTTAAATATAAAAATAAAAAAGGGCAAAATATGATTACTATAAAAACAAATTTTAAAAAGAATCCAACTCTAGCAAACAACATTGGGAAGAAATGAATAAAATTCTGGGCAGAAAAAAAAACCAGAAATTATTAAACTACAAAATAGTCTGCAAATAGGAAATAATGAATGCATTTGGGCAATATGTTTTGCACCACTTTGCAAACAATAGTAACAAAGAAAACAGTTTCCATAATAAATTTAATACAGTAAAACTTCGATTATCCGAGCCCCGATTATCCGAGTTTCCCCTTTAACCGAGCTATCAAATATTTCTAGGATTTTTTTTTTTTTTTTTTGGTTCTACATTTTTCATTTTCAAATCTACCGAAAAAAATTCTGAACTTGAACTCACCAATCAACGAAGAGGATATACATGACTGGATAAACGCTGACCAACAAGACATTACAGACGAAATGATCGTCAATATCGTAATGACGAAAATGAATTAATGATGACAACTGTGACGATGAAATCGACATAAGAATATCTCCCGTACAGATGGACTAAAAGCTATCGAAAGTGCTATTGAATATATAGAACAAGAAGAAGAAGCGACACCAGCAATCCTGTTATCCTTTAAAAATGGCGAAGCATTGCTGCAGAAAAACGCCAAAGTAACGTAAAACAAAAAAACAATTAAGAACTTTTTTAAGTAAAAGAACTCTTTCATTATCGTAACAATATGAATTGCATGTGATGTATCTCTATAACTTTTATATTTGTTAAAATATACATTTAAACCTATATGATTTATTCTAATTACAATTTTCCGTTATCCGAGTTAGTCTTGGTCCACATTAACTCGGATAATCGGGTCTGTACTGTATTGCAATAGAAGAAAATAAACCCTACAACAATACAATAGTGATAGAGAAAGCAACGGAACTTGAAATCTCCAATATTATAAACTAGCCGTATCCGGCATGCGTTGCAATGCCACTCAAAGAAAGTAAGGGCTCGTGAGAAGGGGCAGTAAATATAAGGTCCCAGTGTCGATCGGGGGTGGGACACTTAGGGCCTTGTGTCGCCATCCCCACCCAAGTATGGTGGACCTGTCCCCCATAGGAGAGCGAATTTTTCTCTTTTTCCAATTAACTTAGGGGCCCCGAGAAGGGGCCCTAAATATAAGGTCCCGGTGTCGATCGGGGGTGGGACACTTAGGTCCTTGTGTCGCCATCCCCCCACCCAAGTGTGGTGTCCCTGTCCCCAAAGGAGAGTGAAGTTTTCCCTTTTTGCAATAGACTTGGGGGGGGGGGCGAGAAAGGGCCCTAAATATAAGGTCCTGATATCGATCGGGGGTGGGACACTTAAGCCCTTGTGTCACATCCCCCCACCCAAATGTGGTGTCCGTGCCTCCCATAGGAAAGCGAATTTTTCCTTATTTGCAATTGACTTGGGGGGCCCGAGAAAGGGCCCTAAATATAAGGTCCCGGTGTCGGTCAGGGGTGGGACACTTCAGCCTTTGTGTTGGCTTCCTCCCACCCAAGTGTGGTGTCCCTGCCCCAAATAGGAGAGCGAATTTTTCCCTTTTTTGCAATCGACTTGGGGGGCCCGAGAAGGGGCCCTAAATATAAGGTCCCGGTGTCGATCCGGGGTGGGACACATAGGCCCATGTGTCGCCATCCCCCCACCCAAGTGGGGTGTCCCTGCCCCCCATAGGAGAGCGAATTTTTCCTTATTTGCAATTGACTTGGAGGCCCGAGAAGGGGCCCTAAATATAAGGTCCCGGTGTTGGTCGGGGTGGGACACTTAGGCCCTTGTGTTGCATCCCCCCCACCCAAGTGTGGTGTCCTGCCCACATAGGATAGTGAAGTTTTCCCTTTTTGCAATTGACTTGGGGGCCGAGCTGGCATGGTCGAGCGGTCTCGGCGGCGGCCAGCCATGACGACTAGTGAGCCAGTTCCTGGGTTCGAATCCCGGCGTGGGGCTTGGATGTTTCTTCCTTCTTCCGTGTTTGTTTCTCTTCCTAGGAGGCAGAAGTCTGACTGTCACCTTCGGGGGCCTCCCGGATAATAATCTGATCGACAATAAAGCAATAATTTCCCCATCATAGAGTGTTCTATGACCTGTGATCCGAAAATGGATCCGGGGACATGTCAACAACAATTGACTTGGGGGGGGGGGCCGAGAAAGGGCCCTCAATATAAGGTCCCGATGTTGATCGGGGATGGGACACTTAGGTCCTTGTGTCGCATCCCCCCACCCAAATATGGTGTCCCTGCCTACCATAGGAAAGCAAATTTGGCCTTATTTGCAATTGACTTGGGGGCCCGAGAAGGGGCCCTAAACATAAGGTCCCGATGTCGGTCGGGGTGGGACACTTCAGCCTTTGTGTTGGCTTCTTCCCACCCAAATGTGGTGTCCCTGCCCCCCACAGGAGAGCGAATTTTTCATTTTACACAATATTTGTGTAGTTCTTATTTTCACAACCAGGTGGATATTGGGTTTTTCAGGGCTTTTAGCCCTTCTCAACCCCTTTTGGGGGGGGGGGGCCGGGTTCTAAGGTAGCCTATCTTTTCCGCAGTGTCCTAAAGATTAATTCTGCAAAGTTTGGTCCAGATAGTTCAAAGGGCCTAGGAGTGTATAAAGGACAAAGAAAGAAATAAAGAAAGATACATTCATTTTTATGTATATAGACAAACTAAAAAACACAACTATCCATCTATAAGAAGGAAGACTTCAGAAATCTGTATAAATATAGACCGATTGCAGTTCAGGCAATAATGAAGAAAATCTTTGAAAATTAACTTTCAAGAAAACTAAAACTTTTATACAAAAACGATATAATACATAAAGAACAAAATGCCCATCATGGCAAACAATAACACCATCAAACTACTTGAAAACTTAAAAGAGTAAATCAATTACAACCTAAATAAAAACCAATTTGTACTAATGCTCTCCATTGACCGTAGCAAAGCTTTCTATGTAATTGATATTCAGATTCTATTTGAGAAATTACAACTAATCGGAATTAGATGAAAACTATTAAACATTCTAAAACATTACTTCGGAAACAGAAATATATATGTTCAAATTAATAAATTAGAAACCAACAAAGAAGAACATATCAAGGATTTCTACAAGGACCCAGTTTAGTTCCATTACACTTTATTATTTATATGGATGATTTCTTTTGAATTATAAAAAAACTGCCACGTACACGTGTATGCTGATGGTATTGTTATATACACGGCGAATAATAATATCAAATTAGTAAAGAAAACAATGAAAGAAAATTTTGTTAAAATTTAAAAGTGGGCCTATAAAAACAAACTTATTATTAACGAAAATAAAACTAAACTCTTCCTCATTAATTCTAAAAGAAAATTCCTAAATAAAAGTCTGCAATTTTTTATCGTTCATTTAAAATGTTTGCTAAAAGATCCTGAATACTGCATAAAATGCAAAGAAATAGAAAAAGTGGACGAACTTCAATACCTTGTAATAAGACTAAATTAAAGTTATACTTGGTCAAATCATATATAAAACACGAAACACAAGCACTGCGACCAGAGGTCTATTGTTTTAACCCACAGAACTAACGACCGATGGAGAGAAAAGAATATTGGAAGAAGTACAGGGAAAATGGGAGAACCCCGAGAAAACCTGCTCAGCGGTGATCGTCCACCATCACGAAACCCACATGAGAACCTAACCTCATAGAGATAGAGATTAGTGGCCAATTGTTAAGTCAATTAACTCTTTAATGACTATTTCTAAAAAATATTTTCACATTTTACAAACGGAGTTACTTGTGGCCTTGGGAAAACATGGGGTTGAAAAAGATTTCCCCCGCTTCAGATCGGCGGAGAGGGAATACAAAATGAATATTAGAGTATTGTGGTTTTTATTCACACATAAATAAAGTTTATACTGAATGCATTACGTTTGTGTGGCAGAATTTATCAGAGGGTTTTAAAACTTGAATTTGTCCGATTTTGCAGGGCAGTGGTTTTAATTCGAATGGAATAATGAGATAGCCGCTCGCTCGTTGGTGAAGATTTGACGATGGCACCACTCACAGAGAAGGGCTGTTATTTCCTGTTGGTAGTTCGTTATTCTTGTATCGCATTATTGCCATCAATTGCGACTACATACAGACTATTATTATTCAAACAATATTTCTCATATATTGAATAGCAATCACAAATTTATTAGGTTTGGAACGACATCACCGCATTCTCCATACCGTCACACGTGACATCATTGAAATAAGTGATGTGCTTTGTTGGCTGTCCGCACGGCGGCACATTTACTGTCGTCTCGTGTGCGCCGATGAATGATCGCATCCAACCTTAGTTAGCCAACGAAAGTTGTCACGTGTGCGCCCAGCATAAGAAGCCGTCAGCAAATATTTATATCTGAGGACAAACATTCCTTCAATTTCAAGATTTTTTTCCAAGTTCTGTTAATCAGTTTCTTTAAATATCGTAAAACTTTATATTTTCATTATTGAGATGTATACTTATAAAAATTCAAGCCCTAGGCTGCTACCTGATGACATGGAGTGTAATTGTTTTCTTGTATTTATACAGATAGCTATTAATGATAGAAAAGGTATTAAAGAAATACCTTAAATAATTAGCATTGAAATGGAAATTCTGAGCTTAAAATGTTAGTAATGTAAATATGAACTTTAGGTTAATGTCATTTGCAGTTGATGCATCATTCAGATCAGTTTGGATAAAATTTACTTTAATAAAACATGCAATAAAAAAGTAAATACTTATTGTTGAACAAATTTAATAACTTTCTTTAAATTAGAATATAGCCATTCTGTATAATAAACAGTTTCTTGTTTTACACTGTAGCGGGAATGACAGTCTTTAACGTCTTCGAGTTGACAGTCAATATAGGTAACTACTGCTGAAAGTCGTAAAAGGACGAAACAGCTGTCCTAGATGCCCGTTGAAGTCGGGAATGAAAGCGGAAGTCGTGAATGAATTCTGCAATCTCATTATTGGTTTTTATATATTTCAGTTTCTGGACGTTACACTCTTCCATATATAACCAGTTAGAAATTTGTTTTAATTTTAATAATGCTTTCAAAACAGCGTATGCGTTGCTTAAGCAAGCACACCATTTTTTTCGTGCTCTTCAAAATCGAAATTTCAAGTAAGTAAATTATACTATATATTATATACTGTGATATAGACAATTGAGTTATTTCATATAAAATAAGAAAAATGACAGATTATTCTCAAAAGGAAGCAAAATGTACAAAATGCAAAAAACTTTTAATGAAGCAAGAAATGAGATGTGTCGGGTGTGGACGTGAATATCATGATATGTGTGCTGACTTAAGTAAAAACCAAGTAAATCTTACACCATCAAAGAAAACAAACTAGAAATGTAAGGGTTGTAATAACATTTCAGTTAGAGTAAAAGCTACAATGAAGATATAGTGAAGATAAATAGTGATATTCTACGTGAAATACGAGAAAAAAAGACAGATATTTAGAAAAAAAATAAAGGACCAAAACAGTTCAATAACATTAAATATGAAGTACAAAGTATCAAAGATAGTATGGACCATATCAGCACTCAATATAATACAATCTTTGAAAAACTCAAATCAAATTATAATCAAATAAAAAGTTTAACAAACAAAATTGCCACAATTGAGGAGAACAAAGATAAAACACTGAAGAAAATAAATTCTATTGAAAAGGAAGTAAATAAAATTGAAGAAAAAAGTGAGATCGAATAACTAAGAAATCAATGGACTAAAAACATATTCTAAAGAAGACAATCATACGTAAGATTGCAAATAAACTCAACCTACCTGAACAAATGCAAAATATGGAAATATATCATAAAATACAAACTTGTTATAAAGATAAAGATAAGAACAGATAAAAAAAGCCAACATTTATATTTTAAGAAATTTTAAAGGAATTATTATATTAAAAAACCTAAAAATTTGTCAACTTCTCATATATTATTTCTCACAGGTGTTTTACTGTCGGACCGCCATCTTTCTTTTAATATTTGATTAAAATCAATCATTGAGACATCATTTTGAAGATTACCTTCCCCGCTAATGACGAAAAATAAACAAATTGCTTAAAATTAATGTTTTCGTTAAAAAAATTTATTTAAAAAAAAAACTTTTTATAAAAATGTAGACACGCTTTAACAATAGCGGCTTCTTTTTTGAAAGTGAAACAAATTTCAAATATAGCTTTAGCGTCGTAACCTTCAAATATATCCTTTTTTGAATAAAAATGCACTTTAAAATGGTATTTCATCGTTTATTTAATAAGAATAGATAAAAAAAAAAAACCCAACATTTATATTTTAGGAAAATTAAAGGAATTATGACCTAAAAATTTGTCAACTTCTGATATAATATTTCTCAAAGGTGATTTTTTTTATTTCCCTTAATGCTTCATCAAATCAATGATTGAGATATCATTTTGAAGCTTACGTTCCCTGCTAATGACGGAAAATAAACAAATTTTTAAAATTAATGTTTTCGTTAAAAAAACCTTTTTTAAAAACCTTTAGTTGTAGAAGGTACACTCTGTTTAACTAACATGGATGACAGCTGTTGGAGTTGTTTATTATTTCTCAAAGGTGTTTTTTTTTTTTGTCGGTGCGCCATATGATTGAGACATCATTTTGAAGGTTACGTTCACTTAAATCAACGTTTCTCCTCACAAGTAAATACGTACATTATTACTTATCTGTTGTTTTAATTATTATTTTTTTTATTACTTAATTTTTCATTACTTTGCAGTGTTTGCAACGTTATGTTATACTTTTCCTAACTTCAATAAGATTGATCTGCACGACAAGCAAAGGTAAAACAAACATTTATTGCCGGGAACTTTCTTGTTTATTTAAATTTTTGTATAACTTAATTTTTCTAACTTATTACTTAATTTTATACCCTTAATATTAATTATAAGAACATCAAAGAGAAACTTTGAAAAAAACTATAAAAAACACACAATAACTAAACAACAAAAATTTTCACTGAGCTGATTTTAGATTTATTTAAACGAGGACCACGCCGTTTCGGGTTTCTACACCCTCATCAGCTCGGACCCGTCCCAGCATAACCCAGCTCAGTGAAAGATACAATACATCAAACGGACGAACATTTAAAAGAATGACCCTCATTTCACTAAATTAAAAAAATCAAATAAACTTTATCGTAAGTAAGGGTTTAGCGTTTTTGAGATGACAATTATTCATTCAATTTTCAATATTTTTTCCATGGTTGTGTTAATGGGTTTCTTTAAATAGCATTATATTTTTATTATAACATTCAGTTTTCAAATCACGATTTATAAAAAATCTACGTTCCAGTTTCGCACCTGATGGACCCGATGTAATTTTTTTCCTTCTTTCTAACTTCCCAGGTTATATTATTATTGTAACATTTTAGACAATTAACATTTAGAGGACAATTTTAAGCACAACATATTACTAATCTACATTTGAATTGAAGTTAATAATAATCATAAGCATTTTATGCATTACAAGCAAATATAATAACTATTTTTAAATTAAAATAAGCCTAACTGTATACTAAACAGTATTTTGTTTTGAACTACAGGGGCTATGACAGCCTTTCACGCTTTCTAGTAGACCGTCCACATTGGTAACTCCTGCTGAGTGTCGTAAGAGTACGAAACAGCTGTCTTAGATCCCGGTTGACGATAGCAGAAGGAGTGACTGAAATGTACAATTTTAATATTGCTTTTTTTCATGTTTCAATTTGTGTCCGTAATTAACCTAACAACAGCGGCCAAATGTCTAAATTCCAATGTTGAGTAAGTAAATCATCTCTAATTGTTATTCCAAACATTTAAAGGCAATAGAGCTCTGAACTAGAGACATCGGTAAATTTATAATAGTTAATAAATAAAAGTAATGCATAAAAAAAAAAACCATAGAAGTTATCGCCAATTCTAAATTTAATTTTGCCGAAAATCTGGACCTTTTTGTAAGACTAGATATTTTCTTTTACTTCATTCACGTTTCTACAACATTACATAAAAAAAAACAGACGCTTTCCTGTTTTAAGTGTTATTTTTTTTAAATTATAAAATATTCATCTAATATTCCTTAATTAAAAAAAAGGAGTTTATTATAAGTTTATTAAAACCTTTTTGAATTTTGAGTTTTAAATAATTAGATGCCTTAAGTTTGAAGATTGGTTAAATCGCTTGAAACAAAGGTTTTTTTTTTTTAGTTTTTCTGTCTTTTGTTTATTGTATTATTTGCTTTCTATCGATCACATTTTTAACAATTATTTTTACGTTGATAACTAAAATTCGTTTCTTTTAAATGAATTAATTGCTTAATTGGAAAACTGAAGCATTAAATAATTCTGATGTAAACAGTGGATGGTATGAATTTTCAGGATGTATCTAAAAGGAATACAGGTCACTATCTTTCTGAAACATCTGTTCTTAGTGTATCACAAGAAATCAGAGTGATACCATCAAAATTATTATCTTCTTTTTCTTTACTATGACCATCAGTTAACAAAAAGAAATCAATTGGGATCTTTTCAATTTCAATCAATTGATTGTATTGTTTCCTTAATCTTACAAATTCTGTTCTTTCTTCAGGGGTAAGCCCCAACAAATGCAAATTTTTTTAAACCCGAAGTTCCTTTCCTCAGAAAACCAAATAAATCCTGGATGTTGTCCAAAGTTATTTCTCCAATAAAATCAAATGACTGGAGTCTCTTACACATTTGAAACAAAGAAACAAGACTGGTTCCAAGTTGAGGAATTTCTTCAAAACTTGTGCATTCGCAGTCTAAGGTTACTTTTTCAAGCGTTTCCCAGAAGCTTTGCCAATAGTATGTGATAGATGCAACAGAAGTACATTCATCCCACACATGTAATTCAGACACAGGAACAGTACTAGGAAGTACTTGTTTCAATAAATCTCCATTAACGCTATCAACATCTAATCGAATTTTCACTTTTAGTTCTGGAACCAACTTTTTTACATGGAGCCAAACTTCTGATGAAATTTCGTCGCAAAATTCAAAAATCCTATCATAAATCCAAATTCCGATGGAAATTGTCAAAGTCTTCTGACAATTCTTTGCCAATGACAACAATAGCTCTTCACCTAAATCCTCATAGTCTATATGAAGTGTTGAAAGATTGTATTCTTAAGATACATATTTATCAACTTAAGAAGAAGATGATGATGATGATTAGGAAGAACTACCTGCTGCTGCTGCAGAAGTTGATATTTAAGCTGAAAAACAGTTTTTTAGTTTATCTGAACATTACAAACTATCGAAAACAAAAAACTTAAAACATTACTGATTAAAAGAAGGTGCGAGTTAATCGTTATTATTTTCTAGTAAAGTTTGAAAGACCATTCTAGAAAATTACAATAAAAATTATTTATTTCCAACATCACAAATTTAAATGTAAAAAAACTACATTTAATACTAAAAAGCAAATTTTTAAAAAGATTAAGTCTTTTCTTTTTCAAGCCTAAAAATGACAATGAGTTGAAGAACAATTAAATTCTTCAAGAAAATATTAACAATATCATTTACTTACAATCTTTGACATGATATAGCTTAACAATTTAGTTCCTTGATTGTAACCTTATTATTACATTTTGTGGACATTTTATCTACAAAACTTTTAGCCAATCCTATGAAATATTTCTCTATTTCAATACCATCATTCCTATTCATATTTTTTCTTTTTGTGTTCCGGATAAACATACTTTCTATTATCTTTCTTAGCTTGGTGTCTCTTTCAATATATAAAATTTGTATCTCGTTGTTAATGCAATGATTTATGTTCACACAATGTTCTGCCACTTCTGATTTTTCAATATACTTGTTCCTAATGCTGGAACCATGTTCTGTCATTCGTTCCTTCACTGTTCTTTTACTCTCGCCCAAATAGAATAAATCGCAATTCTTGCATTCTATTTTGGAAATTATAGCCATTTCATGTTTCTTAGCACTATTATTCAATTTGCAACATAAAATGTTTTTCAGTTTGTTGTTATATTCAAATCCAATATTAAAGCCAAAACTTTTGCAAATTTCTTTTAAAGTCAGACTATTTTTGTTTAAGTATGGTATGAAATTTCTTCTGTTGTTATTTGTTGTTAACTCTTTAATTTTCAATGTGTGGTATTTCTTTATAGTTTTATTTATGAATTTCTCCTGATAACCGTTTTTACTAAGGATCATTTTCATATTTATAATTTCTCTATTGAATTCATCTTCACTACTCGTGTTGACGTCAATCCTTTGCATATAGTTTTCAATTATGTTTCTTTTTATGTTTATACCATGTCCTGATTCATAATTTAGTAAGTGTTCACTTTTGTATTTTTTTGTATAATTTTTCATAATTATCTTATTCTCATTTCTAGTTAAATATATATCCAAAAAATTTAGACTATTGTCCACTTCCTTTTCTACCTTAAATTTGATTTCATCAGTAATCTTGTTAATTTCTGAGAAAAATTTGTCAAATTGTCTATCGGTCCCGTACCAGATTATTAAGATATCGTCCGCATATCTGTAATATTCAAGTTTATATTTCGTCTTTTCCAGTAATTTGCATTCCCAAAAATTCAAAAATATATCACACAAGGTTCCTGATAATGGAGATCCCATTGGGAATCCTTTTACCTGTTGATATATTTTATCTTCATGTTTGAAATATGCGTTCTTTGTGATTAATTCAATTGTTTTCATCAATTCAAGTTTGTCTTTGGCTTATTATCATTTTATTCGCAGTGGTCCATTTTGAGATATTACTTAAATCTTGTGAAGATTTGGCCTTATTCTTTGTCTACACCATAAAGGGAACCTCTGTGCAAAATTTCAGCTTTGTAAGTCCAACGGTTTAGGCTGGGCGTTGATCTGTTAGTGAATGAATGAATGAATAAATGAGTGTGTGAATGAGTGAGTGAGTCAGGTCTTGTCTTTTTATATAGTTAGATTTAAGAAGTCTGATTGTCATCCAATTATATTAGTTTCTTTATGATTTAATCATTGTTTTTTGCGAGAGTAATTCGTATTAGTATAATAAATTGTTATTTAGTTAGATTAAAAGCATTGTCATACAATTAGACTAATGAATTGTTGTTAAAAGAATTGTAATGACATATCGAGAAATTTGTTATTTATTCAAAATTATGTATTCATTAAGATCGATGGAATTACTGAGGAGAAGAAATCAGATTTCTTTCCTCAAATATTGTCACCTGATGAAGTTTCTCGCTAAGAGAAATGAAATATTGTGAAGAATAAAGAAGATGTTTTGGATTATACTAGGAACAAATAAACTTGTTGTTAGACACTTACAATGAATAATTCCCTTCAATTTTTGTAATCTGTTGCAGTATCATACGAAAACAAAAATCATTCATATTTTAAAACACTATTTTCATTAGTTAATTTTGAAGAAAAATCACAAATTGAGCAAACATGTTCCTTCTGAAATTTGGTTCATTGTTTTCATCAAAATAAACTAGTTTAATTCAACAGTAATTAACTTTGGCAAAATAAGTGAATAAACAATCGACAGTTTAATTCTCTGAGTTTCAGAAACAAGCAGTTAACTTCTGGGGAAGATCGTATTTTGCTGTATTTTAAAAGAAATCAATAACATAAAACGTCGGAAACAGACGATTGATTAGTTTTAACAATCTTTGAAACATTTGACTTTCATCTCTAAAAAGAACGATTCATTCCACCAGAATAATTTGAAATGCTATTAGAACTACTTACACTTTATTATAAGTTAACCATTACATACATAACTTCTATACATTTCACCTATTCTAATATCAAAATAAGCGAATTAAACTGATTTTTGGCAGTTGCTCAGATTTAGAGAAGATTTGGAATTTTCTTCAATTGCTGTTTCCTGATTAAGCATTACAAAAAAGCGTTTCAGAAATTTCGTTTTGAATTCTTCATGCAAAGACATTTCCAGTTGAAAACAGATCTTTTTTCCGTTACTGGAATTAGGCTTATTTCGACTATTAAGTTAACAGGTTTTCTTTTGATTTTTCCTCACGAAAGCAATCAGTGCAACATATAGCGAAGAGTGGAAGCTTATTTCGTAGCAAAAGATGCAATTTGCAATTATGAAAAAACAACAGTTTTAAAGGAATTGAAGAAAACTATCTAAAAATTGTTGCCCTGAAGCGTCTGCAGATATTCTAGACACAGAAGGAATTCAAACCCTGAATTTGTTCTATCAGCCAAGTTGCTCATAACCACTTTTACCATAAGACTACACTTGAACGGCGTGGTAAACATGAACTGGGTAAAAAGAAGCGCTGACTGCTCCTAAATATCAAAATGAGATATGAAATTGTTTTGAAATTAAAGAATTTCTTTCGTTTCACTTTGAATAATAAGGCCTCTTAGATCCTGGGTTCCTTTATATAGAAATAATTCTATTAAGGGAATACTATGTTTTAACGATTGAAGAAAATGAGCAACACACTGGAGTAAAAGTTTATATACAATTAAAAAATTGTTATAAACGGTTTCGCCTTAAGTATGCAAGTGACACCAGAATATATTTTTTAAATTTTATTTTTGATTTTTTAATATTCATTTTCTTTATTTTTTAATTTTAATATTAATTTTTTTTTTAATTTTTATTTATTTATTTATATTTTACATTTATTGGAATTTTTTTATATTCATTTTATTCATTTACTTTGTTTTAGTTTTATTTTCATTTTAGGATTCTGAAAACGTTTTACATCCCCGGTTTGTCTGTCTGTCTGTGGACAAGTATCCCACAATGTTTCACAACGGCTTCTATTAGCTCAATTGGTTAGAGCGTCGTGCTAATAACCCGACGGTCTTGGGTTCAATTCCCTCGTGGGACATTCTTATTCTTCATTTTTTTCTCTCCATTTTAAATCTTTTCATAGTTTCTCAACTTATTATATTATGAGATATTGGCTATGTAATCTGTTAGAATTGAGACTTTGATAACTATTTTGTTTTCTCTTAAATTAGTATCAAATTATTTACAGTAGATACTTGGGAAGCGACTGTTTTAGGTTTTCTTGAATGTTGTAGGTAGCCTGCTCGCTCAGTTGGTTACAGCGTCGTGGTAATAATGCGAAGTTCGTGGGTTCGATCCCCTCATCGGCAATTCTTATTCTTCATTTTTTTCTCTCCATTTTAAATCTTTTCACAGTTTCTCAACTTACGTTTTTTTTTTAATCATTATTAGGAATTCAGTGTAATAACAGGTTTAAGTTAAGAATAAAGATTATTTCATGTAAATAGAGGTGGGTAGGATAGCATGGGGTCGCAAAAATATACGCGCGCGCATTTTGTAGATCATTCCGGTGCAGTCTATTTCAAAGTAAAGGTGACTCAGAAGCCGTTGCGAAGCACTGTGATTGGTTTACTAATCGCTATCCTACCTTGTTTTCTTACAAGAAATTTTCCATATTTCGACAAAATAAATTTGTAATTCATTTCTTTTGCTTTCTTTTTTTGTTTTCCACATCAGTTTCTTTTTTTCATTCGTAAGGTTTTCGTTTGTGTTAATAAGATTGGAATTATTGTTTTTAAATATATCACCGATTCGGATTTTGATATATTTTTTCTTTTCCATTCACTTTCTCTTGGACTTCATGTCTTGAAATCTTACAATGATTCGTTTGTTTATATTTTTGAGGGCATTCGATGCACACTTTCTATTTTGGTAGAGCTTTCTTCAATTTGAAGATGTTTTTCCAATTTCGTTACTACTTCATGTAAGTTTTCTTTCTTGAACTCTTTCATTCCGTGGAGCTCAAGGTTTTGGTTTTCTGTTTAATGCAAGTTTCGTTTTCAGATTTGATCTGCAATATTTTTAGTTTTTTTTATCAAAAAATACGACTTTTATTACGTTTACGACTTTCCTATATAAAATACTAAACACATTTTGAATTGCTACTTTATCATTGAGCTCCAGGTAAAGAAGTGAGAAAAATGATTTCTTTTTTTTGATGCTGAAGCTTATTATATAAATACTGTCTAGCTTTACATTGAACATTAACCAACCCATCATTTTATGGCACTGATAGTGAGACTTGTTGAAACTTGCCTTCTTGGTGACGTTCAGTATTCAAGGAATAATTGTTACATTTCTGAAATTTCCATCATAAACGCACTGCAGTATGGACTTAAACTTACCAAGGAAGTTAGAAGGTGAATAATAATTGATGTTGTTTCTTTTTTAGGTTAAAGCTGAATGATGTAAGAACTCCTGGCCACTTTCTCATCAATCCATGCTTATATTGTTGCCCAGCATGAAGACAGGCTAATTGCTGTCGAGCACCCAGAAGAAAAATAGACTAACCTCACAGGACTGCCTATCAAGAGCTAAACCAAGTAGACTAAACCTTTAGGTCTCAACCACTTACTTGATCCAACCAAGCAAGAAGAATATGTGACCGACTATTGATTGGTTGAGTTTGATCACATGCTTCATCACATGAGTGAAGAGTGTATATTATCAATTAATTTTTTATGATGATTTTATCTGATGAAAGGAGCAGGATGTCGGAATTCTGAATAATATAATTATTATAATAATTTTTTAAAGTATTAAATCTGTTTAATTGTGCATCTTGGTCTATAGTTATTATTCGCATTCAACTATTTAGGCATGCTATCTATGCAAAGTCATTAAAATTTCTTTTGTTCAAACTTTTAAAATATTTTGACTGCAAAAACTAAAGATCTATCTTTTTTTGAGACTAAATACGCTTTTTACTATGACGGTGTTTTCAAAGAATAACCAGCATTTTCAGAAAGTATTGCCAAAAGTTTGTTTTTTTGTTTTTTAACATAACATGTTTGATATGTTATTTAAATAAAAATGTAACAAGATTTGGAATGAATTGACTGAATATTAAGTTGTTATATCAAAAAAAAAAAAAAAACGAAGAATATTCGAAAGAAGAACATCGTTAAATGTTTGTAGTAAATTTTATATATAAAATATATGAAAATATAGAATTAATTTTTAAATAGCATACAATTACTTTCTGAGAAAAACAGATTCGATTATCCAATTAAATCTTACTAAAAAAAATTGCTTTTCTGATTTCATGGTTATATATCATTTACTATGTACAGTGGTTAATAACAATATAGTTAACATCGACTTTATATTCCTACGTATTTTCTTAGGTAACTATGGGTTAAGGTGATTGATCAGTCCTAAAAGGACGAAACAGCTGTCCTGGATTCCGGTTGACGATAGTTGAAGGCGCGATTGATATGTATACTCTCATTTTTGAATTTTTCATGTTTAATTTCTGCACATTAAACTGTCTTATAGATATTGAGTTAAAATCTTGTTTTAATTTAAATAATGTTTTGAAAATCCCGATAATTAAAGTCTGAACCCCAGCTCTGAACGAGAGACGTCTGTAAATAAAGTAATGCATTAAATAAAGATAAGAGTTACTTTCAATTCTTAATTTCATTTTGAAATTCTAAACGTTTTCAATCTGAAAATCTGAACCTTTTGTATGAATACATACATACATACATACATAGTTCTCTGCCAAGGGCAGGTCCTTCACTGCAAACCCAGCATTCTCCAATCTTTCCTATTTTCTGCCTTCCTCTTCATCTCCACATAAGATCCATTTACCCTAATGTTGTTGATCATCTGAAATCTTCTTCTGCCTCGAACTTTTTTACCGTTCACCATTCCTTCCAGTGCATCCTTCATTAGGGAGTTTCTTCTCAGCCAGTGACCCAACCAGTTTCAGCATTATTCTTTCTTCACCCACTCTTTCTAGCACAGCTTCATTTCTTATTTTGTCTGTCCATTTCACATGCTCCATTCTTCTCCATATCCACATTTCAAATGCTTCTAGTCGTTTCTCTTCACTGCGTCGTAATGTCCATGTTTCTGCCCCATACAATGCCACACTCCACACAAAGCACTTCACTAGTCTCTTCCTTAGTTCTTTTTTCAGAGGTCCGCAGAAGATGCTCCTTTTCCTATTAAAAGCCTCCTTTGCTATTGCTATCCTCCTCTTGACTTCTTGGCAGCAGTTCCTATCTCCACTTATAGTACACCCTAAGTATTTAAAGTTGTTCACTTGCTCCAATGTCTCATTCCGAATACTTAAGTTTATCTTCTTTGTCTTTCTTCCGATAACATTTTGTCTTGTTTACATTTATCTTCATTCCATATTGTTCACAGCTGTCATTCAGCTGCAGTAGCATATCCCTTACTATCATCTCCTCTTCTGCTAACAATGCCACATCATCAGCAAATCTTATGCACTTTATTCTTCTTCCTCCTACTATCACCCCTCCCATGTTCTGAAAACAATTCTTCACTAACTCCTCTAAGTAGATGTTGAACAGTGTAGGTGATAGAGGGCATCCTTGTCGCACCCCTCTCCCTATTCCACTTCCCTCTGACAATTTTTCTCCTATCCTGACTTTGACTCGTTGTTTCATATAAAGATTAGTTATTAGCCTTCTCTCTTTCCAATCCACACCAATTTTCTTCAAGATTTCCATAAGTTTATTCCAATCCACTCTGTCAAAAGCCTTTTCCAGGTCCACAAATACTGCATATACGTGTTTATTTTTTTCTAGATATCTTTCGCCGATTGTTCGCAGCAGTCCAATTGCATCTCTCGTACCTTTTCCTTTCCGAAAACCAAATTGCTTTTCTTCCAACTCTCCTTCCATCTTAGAATATAAACGTATGTTCAGTATTCGCAGAAGAATCTTCGCTGAGTGCGATATAAGGCTGATAGTCCTGAACTCATTGCACTTCTTTGCATTAATTTTCTTCGGTATTGGCAGCAATACTGTTTCCATAAAATCATCAGGCCAGTCACCTTTCTCATATATTTCATTGCATATTTCGTTTTATTTCATTCATGTTTCTACAACATTAAATTAGAAAACACAGATACTTGTCTCTTTTAAAAGAGTTTTTTATTAAGCATTGTAAAATATTCGTCTAATATTCCTTAATTTAAAAAAAAAATCTTAAATAGCGGTTCGTTATAACTTTGCAAAAAAAAAATCACTGAATTTTTAGATTTAAGCATTTAGATGCCCTAAGTTTGAAGATTGTGCAAATCGCTTGAAGCAAATGGTTTTTTTTTGAGTTTTCAGTGACACAATAGAAGTAATAATTTTTCAGTTTATCTGAACATTATAAGTTCTCTGAAACAGAAAGCTTTTGAATTTTGAATCACCCTGTAATAATATTACCAGATTAAAGTAAATGATAATGGGAAAATGGCATGATTTCTCTTGCATTATTTCACTAGTAAATATTACAATACATAACTTTTCTAGATTGGTGTTTGACATTCTTTCAAACTTAGCTAGAAATAAATAACAATTAACTCACAGTTTCTTTTATTCAGTATTGTTTTAAGTTTTCTGTTTTCGAGAGTTTATAATATTCAGATAAACTAAAAATTACTTTCACTATTCTCGTCGCTGTCTATTTGATTCCGTTCTATCTCCTGCCAACGTACCAGTTTCTTCTACTACTTGAACATCTCTTCCTTATAAACTTCTTCAGCAGTGCCTTTCACAGCTACATGAGATCTTTTAGCTTCAACTGTGTCTTCGTCTGTCCTTTAGACTTGAAAGATCTCATGTAACTGTGAAAGGCACTGCTGAAGAAGTTTATAAAGAAGATGATGTTCAAGTAGTTGAAGAAACTCCTACGTTGGCAGGAGGTAGAACAAATCAAGTAGACAACGACGAGAAGAGTGGAATTCCAATGTAAAGGATCCAGAAAGTAGAGATCAATAAACAATTACTGATTTTCAGTGTTTCGTATTGTCGCTGACGCTATCTTGCGATTCACTAGCTGAAGATATTTCAGAAAGATAGCGACCTGTGTTTCTTTTAGATTCGTCCTGAAAATTCAAACTATCTCTAGTTTAAATCAAATTATTCAATGGTTTAGCTTTCTATTGAAGCAATTATTTCACTTAAAAGAAACGAATTTGATTTATCAAAGCAAGAACACTGTTTAAAAATGTGATTGTTAAAAATCAAAAAATACAATAAACAAAAGATAGAAACTCAAAAAAACTTTTGTTTCAAGCGATTTAAGCAATCTAAATGCTTAAATCTTAAAATTCAATGATTATTTAATAAACTTACAGTCAAATGAGTTTTAAGATTTTTCTTTTTTTTTTTAATTAAGGAATATTAGATGAATATCTTAAAATTTTTAAAAACATTTTAAAAAAGGGAAACTTTTGTGTTTTTCTATTTATGCTGTAGTAACGTGAATGAAGTAAAATAAAATATCTAATTATATGAAAAGTCCAGATTTTCGTAAAAGGAAATTTAGAATTGGCAATAACTTCTATAATTTTTTTTTATTGCATTACTTTTATTTAATAACTAGCTGTACCCGGCATGCGTTGCAATGCCACTCAAAGAAAAAAAGGGCTCGTGAGAAGGGGCCGTAAATAGAAGGTCCCAGTGTCGATCGGGGGTTGGACACTTAGGCCCTTGTGTCGCCATCCCCACCCAAGTGTGGTGGACCTGTCCCCCATAGGAGAGCGAATTTTTCCTTATTTGCAATTGACTTGGGAGGCCCGAGAAGGGGCCCTAAATATAAGGTCCCGGTGTCGGTCGGGGGTGGGACACTTCAGCCTTTGTGTTGGCTTCCTCCCATCCAAGTGTGGTGTCCCTGCCCCAAATAGGAGAGCGAATTTTTCCCTTTTTTGCAATTGACTTTGGGGGCCCGAGAAGGGGCCCTAAATATAAGGTCCCGGTGTCGATCGGGGGTGGGACACTTAGGCCCATGTGTCGCCATTCCACCACCCAAGTGGGGTGTCCCTGCCCCCCATAGGAGAGCGAATTTTTCCTTATTTGCAATTGACTTGGGGGCCCGAGAAGAGGCCCTAAATATAAGGTCCCGGTGTCGGTCGGGGTGGGACACTTCAGCCTTTGTGTTGGCTTCCTCCCACCCAAGTGTGGTTTTCCTAACCCCCATAGGAGAGCGAATTTTTCACTTTACACAATATTTGTGTAGATCTTATTTTGACCACCAGGTGGATATTGGGTTTTTCAGGGCTTTTACCCCTTTTCAACCCCTTTGAGGGGGGGTCCGGGTTCTAAGGTAGCCTATCTTTTCCGCAGTGTCCTAAATAGTAATTCTGCAAAGTTTGGTCCAGATAGGTCAAAGGGCCTAGGAGTGTATAAAGGACAAAGAGACAAAGAAACAAAGAAAGAAAGAAAGAAAGATACATTCATTTTTATATATATAGATAATTAATGTATTGCCTTTATCTGATTTGTTAAGATTTCTTCGTTGTTCATTAATTTCTTAACATTTTTAAAATCTTTTTCTGAAATATTGAATTTAGAATCTTTCTTATCCTGTAATTCATTTTAAATTTGAAAAAATGTTTCTTTCTTATTTTTTATGAAGAATGTTTTCTTTTCAATCTCAGTAATAACCTTATTAGTACTAAACCCATCTTTAACATTAAAATCAAAACCTTTATTTTAGGCTTTGATCACATCTTTTCTCAGAATTTTCCTCCTCAGAATTGTGTTGGCTTCCTCCCACCCAAGTGTGGTGTCCCTGCCCCCCCATAGGATAGCGAATTTTTCACTTTACACAATATTTGTGTAGTTCTTATTACCACCACCAGGTGGTTATTGGGTTTTTCAGGGCTTTTACCCCTTTTCAACCCCTTTTGGGGGGTGGGTCCGGGTTCTAAGTTAGCCTATCATTTCCGCAGTGTCCTAAAGAGTAATTCTGCAAAGTTTGGTCCAGATAGGTCAAAGGGCCTAGGAGTATATAAAGGACAAAGAAAGAAACAAAGAAAGAAAGAAAGATACATTCATTTTTATATATATATAGATTACTATAAATTTACAAACGTATTTGGCTCAGAGCTCTATTACTTTTAAATGTCTGAAATATCAATTAGAGATGATGCTTTATTAACTCAGACACTAGAATTCAGACATTTGGCTACTGTTCTTAGGTTAATTACGTACACAAATTGAAACATAAAAAAAGCAATGATGAAATTGAACTTTTCAGTCACTTCTTCAGCTATCTTTACCGGGAATTTAGGAATCTAGTACAGCTGTTTTGTCTTCTCACGACATTCAGCAGGAGTTACTCATATTAATGGTCAAGTCGAAGACGAGAAAGGCTGTCATTCTCGCTATAGTTTAAAACAAAATACTGTTTATTTAATAGTAAGGTTTTTTTTTTATTTAAAAATAGTCATTATATCGGGTCGACATAAAATTAGGTGAGGTGTTCAGAGCCCTCTAGCGATGAATGTATTGGACGAATCGTAAAAATAATACAGAAAGTCGCCAACAGGGGAGAATGTGGCGCTGGTAACGCAGTAATTAAAAACTACTGGAACTGTAGCAGTCCAACCAGGATGTGGACGCAAAGCTATCATTCACCAACACGTTGAAGAAGTTTCAACTGCTTTTGTGGAACAGGAGATGACGAATGTGCAGGGTACCAGCAGTGCACGAGCAATATCCAAACGGATATCCCATGCTCAACGGTGCGGAAAATCAGTCAACAGATGTTGAAGTTTTACCCCTATAAAATCTGAGCTGTTCAAGAATTGTGCCCTGACGATGCGACCACCCGCATTGAGTTTGCATTAAGATTCTCTCTCGCTTGAAGTGGATGAGGCATGGCCGTGGAGGATTTTTACCGTTTGGTGTGGAATCATATGAACAAACTCATTGGTCGTTATTTTATTGAAGGTACTTTGAATGGAATCAGATATCGAGATTTTTTGGAACAGGAGCTACCAATACTACTTGAGGATGTTGCCTTGGACGTTCGACAAAGTATGTGGTATCAGCATGACGGTTGCCCAGCGCATCACTCACGTCATGCACGGGAAGTATTAGACCGTGATTACAATGGTCGGTGGATTGGCAGAGGTGCCCCTATTAATTGGCCTGCTAGGTCACCTGATTTGACATCGCCGGATTTCTTTCTGTGGGGTTATCTAAAAGATAAGGTTTATCAACAAGTGCCAACAGACCGTGAGAACATGGTAGAACGCATAAGAAACGCCTGTGCTGAAATACCCGCCGATATGCTTCTGTCCTGTGTACAGTCATTTGAAGTGTATTGAAGTTGAAGGTCGTATTTTTGAACGCTTACTGTAATTGGACAAAACACTCCTATATGGGAGACAAGAAAAAGAAGAGACACAACGGAATACATTACAAGTTACGAAATAATTGCCTCTCCCACTCTCGCAGCGTAGGGGTGGGGGGTAAATTCACGTGTCATTGGATAGCATTTTGATAAATATCACATACTTCTATATTTTTTTATTTCTCTGATTTCATATGATTTTTTATTTCTTGAGATATCCCTAATTTTCAACGATGTTTTACCCATTTTGATTTTTGTCGATTACAGCGCCATCTGCGAGCAACTCCGACGTACAGTACATCAAATCAATGTGAAATTTTCTGGAGAATCCGAATTTGGAATAAAAAAATAGGGATTCTTATTTACGTATTTCTTCCCAACCCCTCACCTCAAAGGGGGTCGGGGGTGGGGGGGTCGAGTTTGGTATCATTGGATGTCCCCCTCCGAGACGAACAAATTTTAATCATAAAGTTTTTTGATCCGATTTGTAGTTTTCGGGATATTACAATGTCTTCAGATAAAATGAATACCCTGTATATGCAAGTTTTACAGAATTAAAATTTTTTTTCAAAATAATCATAAAAATATTATTTCTTACTGTTTTTATTAAGTTATTTACCCAATTTCTTTTCTTCTTATATTTTTTTCGTATTCTTTATTTGTGGGATTATTTTTAAATTTCTTTTTCATGTATATGGATAGCTCATTTAGGTGTCATCCAATTTTTTATTCAGTTTAATTTTATTGTTTGAAGTTGTACTATTTAT
>JAFIDM010076233.1:0-41777 GCA_023159025.1 Thereuonema tuberculata | reverse complement strand
AAAAAGAAAATAAAAGTAAATATGTTATTGATTTCGGAATTATTTATTTCATTGGTTTATGGATGTAGATATTCTATATGGTGTCCTCCTTGATCCGTAAATTGCTGGAAAAGAAGAACGACATTTTCTAAATCCAAGACATCAGGTTTAAAAGCTACTAACGTGGCGTAAAATACAAGCCTTATGGTCTATCTACTAGAGTACCGACGCTGTATCTATGCACATAATTCTTCAGGGGTTTCAAAAAATCTCAGGGGTTTAGGATCAGGCGTAACTGGCGTCTAAATATCCTTTCCTTGGTTTTGTTGGAACAAAATTATTATATCGATAGAATACAGAGAATATCCTCGTAATTCTAATATTACTTCATATTTATTCCTACACTCATACCATCCGTTATCCTAATTATTATACAATCCTTATTGTCTATTTATCCATTATACTAATTCTCTATATTTTATCTATTCTGTATTATTCTAATTATCCAATCCCACATTTAATATTTATGTCAACTTCACATATACTTATACTCCCAAATCCTTATCTCAAATACTACACTTATCGTAATTTTCTAGCATTATCCCGCATCCGTTACTTTGGTTGTACTAACTCCATCATAATAACCTACCCTAACCCTAACATCATATGCTTCAAAATCATACATTATCTCTATATTTATCCATTATTTATCCAAATTCTAAATTTAGCGTCATTTTATATTTACCTCCATTGCTGAGGTAAATAGGCTACCTATGTAATATCTCATTTGTTATACCTTTATGTCTAAGTAATAGAACTGCTTACAATTCAAGTGAACACGCTTATAATTAATTGAAAATATTTTTTCAGCCAATTATAAATATTTCCGAAAAACATGCGTCCAAATATTTTTTTATATCGGTTAAAGAAAATATGTATATATACATGGAAACATCTAATTATCAGTGAAAAATCTGAAATTAATGTTATAAAGATGTTTCCTCACGACTATCTTGAAAAGATAGCAATGTATGATAGAAAGCAATGTATGAACATTGTCGGATACCTTGAATTTATAACGGTATATGGATTTGTTTTGTTTAATTTTTGAAAATTTCTGAAAGTTCCAACAATGTCTTAAAATTTGTTTATACAGTATTTTCAATTTTTTTCTGAAATTAAGTCATCTCAGGATATGTTTATATTTTGTTTTTAATTTTTATATTTTGTTTTTAATTTGTTACATTACCTAATTGTAAGTATTTATGTATTAAAACGAATTAGGACTAACTTAATAAAGTAATTCTAAAATGTTAAAATTTAGTTTTTAATGTTTTGATCATTAATGTAGCACATTAATACAGCTTTTTAATTAACGATCAATATTTAAGCGATTTTTGTTTTGTTCATATGAAATTGGACTATTTTCTTAGATTCCTATTCCAGACGAAAAAATCATTATCACCATTACAGCAAGAAATGGTAGGCTGTGGTCGAATCTAGATAAGGCAAGCTTTTTTTTTTTTTGTGAGAGTGTTTACATGACATTCTAGACTGCCACAGATTTTCCTTGTAGTAAATTGAAAATTTTAGTATTTACATTGTAATATTATTCACATTAATCAATTACGAAATAAAATGATGTCTTAATTTTTGCTGAGTTAACTTGTAATCAACAACGTAACTGACTAAAAGTCAAATTTAAAATCAAAATCAAATTGAATATTTTGTAAATATAAAATGTTAGAATTGTTGTTTCAATTAACCGAAACTTTATTATTATTTGTTAATTTTAATTTTTATTATTATTTTTTATTATTTTTTATTATTATTTCTTAATTTTTGCCAAGAATATAATTATTTTAAGAATAATTAATATATAGCATTGTAAATTATACTATTAACAATAAAGTTTATTATTGTAAATGTAAATATAATTACGTCGTTCTGTAAAAAACAACAACAAAAGAGTAAGTAGATTAATCTATAATATTCACTTATTTCATTCAATAAATATGTTATTTATATGTTACTATATATGTTACTTTACATATTTGCTACATATACATGTTTTATTTTTTACATAAAAAATAAAAGTAAATATGTAATTCAGTCCTAAACTATATATTTTGTTCTTTATAATCTTGAAATATAGTCATTTAAATAAAGATGATCTATAACGGGTCTTTACAAAATTCCGTGTTTTGAATATATGTTTGCGAATTCTTGAAAGCAGTAGACAATATAGAGCAATTGACTATTATCTTACAATGTTAGAATAAACCCGAATTCGAAAACAACGTTTCGTTTTCCACAGATGTTTTGTGAAAGAATTTTTTTTTTTTAAGTTTCATTGGCGGGTTTTCAGAAATTCATTAGGCATTTGCTGTTATGCGAACATCGTCTTTATAACTAGTCACAGGATGCTGTGGTTAGACTTTGTCTTCACATATCATACAAAGTCTTCACAATCTGCACATATCAACCATTAAGATCGTACCGTAAAATGGTATACTTTGACCGTTTTTATATTCTTTTATTTATAGTCCTTAGTTATT
Source organism: Thereuonema tuberculata (assembly GCA_023159025.1). NCBI lineage: Eukaryota > Metazoa > Arthropoda > Chilopoda > Scutigeromorpha > Scutigeridae > Thereuonema > Thereuonema tuberculata. The sequence goes on along the minus strand of JAFIDM010076233.1, from coordinate 39,240 downwards.
CTTATATAGCCTACTATATTAAAAAAAAAAAAAACATAATGAATAAGAGGGCCTGATATGAACTCTATTAAAAATGCAGAGTATTTGGAAGAATATGAAACGGAAAAAAATCTATTCAATAAAATATTACTGGTCAAAGTATCCTCTAGGATGGGGTTACTTTCACAAACCCCAAATAATCTCAAAATTTAACCTTTTTTTTTTTTTTTGTTTTGTAAAACTTTTTTCAATGTAAGATAATTAGAAAAGAAATTCCTGTTTATTTGTTAAATCCGTCAAATTCTCATCATATGACTGCGCTGATTTACCTCGATTACCATTGGAAATTACAGATTCGACAAGAATTTTTGCGCTTCTTCTAAATGCATAACTACACGTCACAGATATTTTGATCATATGTCAAAATGCGGATCTGAATGAAATTGTTACTGCAATTGACATTTAGTGAGACAATTTTGAACTAAAACATAAATGTTGTTTGTGGAAAAATTGCATGGGTTATGCTGTAGATGGAGCTTTTTACTTTATCGAGTTTTCGGTCAAAGTATACTCACTAGTCAAAGTATATCCATTTTATAGTAATTTCAAAATTTATCTTCATTATTGCGTATGAACAAGATTGCTAGCATAGATGTGTTTATAAAGAATTAAATATCCTTTAATTTTGAAAATGTCAAAACGCAGAAATACTTCTAAAATTAGATACAACTGAATTAGAATCGTTTATCAGTGATTGAATCTATACCTCTTTGTTAAGATTTGATTTTTTTCAAGCAAATCTTGATGATGATCTCCATTTATTATGATATAATTAAAATTATAAATGGAAACATTAGTTAAAATAGATTTTAATGTATAAATAATTCATAATAACCTCTTCTTCCTTAACAATATCATTTAATTCTCAATATTTCAATTCCTTTAGCAGGAATCTTCTTCACGGAAAACTACAGAAAAATGTAGAGAAACCTAACATTTTCTCAAACATTTAAAAAACAGATAGCATGAATTTATTTTGTTATACGTAGTATGAATTTATTTTGTTGTTAAAGAAAGTCTGTGATTGTTAGATGTTGTATGAATTTATTTTGTTGTTAAAGAATGGCTGTGATTGTTAGATGTTGTATGAGTTTATTGTTATTCAAGAAAGTTTGTACCATGATTGTTTATGCTTAGAATTCTGTTTTTTAAATGTTAGAGAAAATGTTAGGTTTCTCTACATTTTTCTGTAGTTTTCCGTGAAGAAGATCCCTGCTAAAGGAATTGAAATATTGAGAATTAAATGATGTTGTTAAGGAAGGACAAAAAGACAAATTGCCGCCCCTTAAGAATATATATATATATATATATATATACAGGGTATTCATTTTATCTGAAGACATTGAAATATCCCGAAAACTACAAATCGGATAAAAAAACTTTATAATTAAAATTTGTTCGTCTCGGAGAGGGACATCCAATGATACCAAACTCGACCTTCCACCCTCTATGAGGTGAGGGGTTGGGAAGAAAAACGTAAATAGGAACCCCCATTTTTATTGCAATTCGGATTGTCTAGAAAATTTCACATTGATTTGATATACTGTATGTCGGGGTTGCTCATAGATGGCGCTGTAATCGACAAAAATCGAAATGGGTAAAAACATCGTTGAAAATTGGGGATATCTCAAGAAATAAAAAATCTTAAAAATAAACTATTTTTAAGAAATTACCATTATTATACTCAAACAAGTTGTCGCTTATACCTTGAAAAGCCAGACAACTTTTACCAAGCATTTAGTAATTGCTACGATTCTTAGAAGCATCTCGTTCCAATGGTTTGTTTCGGCATTAATAATTCTTTGAGCAGCCGCATCTATAGTTTTACAACACCTTTGGTCCATTTCTAGCCATTTTTGGGCCTGAATATGATTTTTGGAAATTTCATGCTCTTTTAAAGTTTCGTCGAGGTGCTTCCAACTTTTGAAACCCTCCTTTAAAATATACTAACTAAATAGCGGAAAATTTTGCAACAAAAGCAGTGAAACGCAGTTTTGTGAAAGAGAGTACACTAGCCAATCTCGTAAAACTTGCTCTCCATTGCTCAAAATTCATGTATAATAATTTGTCGACTAAATATGTCATATATGTAAATATATGCTAAAATGTCGACCACTGTCATTGGAAGGAAATTTGTAATTAGGCAATGGATTAGGTGGGCCTTGTCTTACAAAAACTTCTTTCGGCGTCTTCAATTCTTGACCACAATGCTGGATCTGTACTCAAAGTTTGTAGAACGTTTTCTGTGGGTGTCACGTTGGTGTTAATTTTTTCAATGCTTTCATCTGGTGATGGTAGAGTCAGTGTCGTCAGTTACAATTGATTTAGAAACTTCGTCCATTTGTTCGTCATCATCATTCTCTGACGATTCCGTATTTTCTTTTATAACCGGACTTGATGTTGGATTCTGAGAGTCGTCATTTGTTTTGGTACAACTCTTGATATAATTTTTTAACGCACCAGCTTGTTTTTTTTCCTTTCGGCTTCCATTTCCTGCCTTCTTTTTTTGAACTGGTAACCAGACTTGTATGGTCAGACATTCTGAAAGAGGCACGCACATAACTCAAATTAAACAATGTAAACTATAAAACAATAATTAAAAATAAAGATTTATCCTTGTTCTAAATTAGCTGAAACCGTAATTAATATAACTTCAAAATTATATTATATAAACCTTATATTATATATTACATTATATATCCGTCAACTGACATAAAAAGTATTTATTCTATGCGCTACACAAATATTTTTCATATCCTGTGAACGTAAAGAAAGTCTAGTGTAATTATATATGTATTTTATAATAACAAATATTTCAGCAAATCATAATTATCTTATGGTCATTAAAAACAATTTTATAATTCATGATTTTGAGATTTTATTCTGTTCAATTATTCAAATATATTATTTTAAAACGCGTTTTATCGAAGCAATGAACTTAATAAATGTCTTATATTATTGATTCAAATAATTATTTTCATAAAACAAAAATATAAATAATTATATCTATAGAATACATTCAATAAATTCAATTTGATACAATACTTTATTGATTCAATAAACAGCCTTTTTGGATAAATAAAATATTTATTTTATATCAAAACGCTTTCATTTTTTCGATTCGATAATCGATTTACAATAAACTAGTATCTATCAAAACTAAACAACAGCTGAATTATGGATGTACTTACCTTTAAAAATTAAGAAATCGCACTGAAGTAAATTTTATGAACTTCCACTTGCTGTCACTACCGACATAATATCAAGAAAAATGCTATTATGTAATGAAACCGGTTTAGGGCGGTTTCATTATAGGTAATTATAATTATCTCTAAGAGTCTTTTATAATTAGAGGTGAAAAGCAAGTGTAGCCATGTTCAAACACAAGTTGAAGCAGCGCTCTGCTCGCATGCTATTCTGTTCAGAGACGTATATGCATTAAATATTGTGGTAGTATCACTGATACCTTGTATCACAATCTCACGAAATTAAATGAATGCTGGGATTTTTCGTTCTTCCCTAAAACGGAAGAACGGTAACTTAATTAAACATATCGCTCTTTTATTATTGTTTTCTTTAGAATCAAGAATTGTAAATATTTTTAGCTTTTAGCCATAAACAATATAAATACACTACGCACTGTAAATTTCTAGCGAACGAAAGAAATCGATACGTGAAATTTTCAATTAATTGGATATTTAACACATCAATATTTTTCTCACACTTACAGCCAAAATGCCACCCCCAAATTTTGGTGCCCCGGACAAATGTCCAAGTTGCCCACCCCTAGAGCGGGCGCTGCGTTCAGAACCAAACACACGATCCTTAAATCTCCTGAACAACGTTTTAGCCCACTGAACCCACAACAACACTTGCTTAAACAGTGAACAGTAAGTTAATAAGCTGAAAAATGAAAAAATATAGAAATGCACAAATTCGTTTGCTTTCACGCCTTTGATCCATCATCGACGGCAATCTGGGACAGCTGTTTCGTCCTTATTATGACTCATCAGCCAGATTTAGCCTCGATGATCAAGCTCAGAACGCGTGAAAGCCTATGGATCCTTCTCCCGCTCTCCGAAGTGCAGCCCCCACAAAAATAACGATAGAAAAAGTTAATAAGCTAATAAGAATACTTTCATCTCAACAAAGGGCATAAATTTTGACAATGTAAAGGCCGTGACCTCTCATTGTTCGTGATTTTGAAGTTAAGCCAAAATGGAAATGGTTAGGCTTAGTATCTAATGACTTAATTCGATATAGCATTAATAGTAGGATAATAAATCTGTAGATTAATTATTTATGAAGATTTATTAAGATTACATTTATATTTCTTTTGTTACATGTTATTATGATCTATATACAAACAAACCATACTTCTTCCTTAAATCTTCTCTTTTGTGATTATTAATAATGTGTGATTATTATATTGTTGATTATGATCTTTTATTATTATTGTATTAACATTTTTTAATTGTTAATATCAATATTTTAAGGTCATTGTTGTAAAAGAATCTCGTCTATTTATTATTGTAAAAGGCTTGAAAAAGAGGAGACGGTGAATTTTATCTCCTTGAAAATTGGTTTTTTTTCAGTTAATAAATGTAGCTTATGACATTTATTTTCTGGTGGATGATGTTTAATAATATTTATGATCTACTTTAAATACTGAAGTCTACTTAATATTAAATATATTTACAGTTTATTTCTATGTATATTTTTTTTTATTGAGAGATTTTAAATAGCACTTGATTTTATTATGCGTTATTTAAGAATTCTGAACAATTTTAATTTAATTAACAATTAATTTTTCTGTTGTGAAATTTTACTGTTAATAAAAACAAGCGAATTTATCTTTTTTTGATGTTAATCAATTGTTGAACATTAACATATTGTACAAAAACAAATATTTTTGTATAAAATTTGTATAAAAATGCAAATACTTTTGTTTTCATTATTTCTTTTCTGGAATTAAAATTCTAATTACAGTAGAGGGGCAAACTGCACAAAATGACCTTCCGTAGGATTTTTTGTGAAGGGAAGGCGCGACCATGTGGAATCTATTTATTGTATGCTACATAATGGTGTAGTATCGGGTGTTTTCCTCCAAATTGCGCTGTTTGTTTTTTATGACGTCATCAATCCAAGATGGCCGCCATACTCATTACATTAAGAATAACTCCTTTCAGAGTGCTCATACGCAGAATTTTCATAGAACATTTTTTGTTGTGCATCAGCCGAAGAACAAATTTAGTACTTATCAATTTTTTCATATCTGCTACCGTTTGTGAGTTAAACATCAATTTTCATCCGTAACATATTTATTGATATACATTTATGTTGTATACTCTTTATTGCCCTGTGTATCTGCAAGAAATATAATAAACAGCTTACGACATTTATTTCACATATATTTAATGTAAAGTTTGCAATATATACTGATTTAGAAACTTCTATTGAGTATGATAAAGTCCTCAGAATGGAAACTCAGATTGACAGTAAAGTTTTTAAATGTGGGGAACCAAATGGGGCATATACATACCACGACCACGAGATATGGTTGTAGGGAGATCTATTTTCTGTGCCGCTGATAATATTGATTTCCAGGAAGACACTCCTTATGGTAAGGACACTCTCCATGGTATAGTAATGGCTGTGTACCAAGTAGAATCTGAGGCTGATACTCATGAGTCTATTGTACTATTGTACAATACTACTATTGTATGAGTCCCGGTTTTTCACAGCAACCGTCCCGATGTTCACTGGAAACTATTCCTAACTCTCTCACTGAACTTTCGCACTGTAGAATTTCAAGTTCCCAGAAAGTTAGTGTGCCTATAGTGCAGCCCAGGGTTGAGTACAACGAGAGAAATCGAGAAGTGACGAATTGCAGCAAACTTTGAAGATTTCATAATAATGATGGCCAACGTTAGTGATATTAACAGATGTACTGAAATGACGACAAGTCTGGATGACGATATCAATGATAGAAATGAAAATCCTGATGAATATGATAATGCAATGTCATCTATTGGTGTTATCGTACCTACGTGGTCTGCGTATCAATCATTGGTGAACAAGCCAATGAAGGCAATGAGAGTTTGTGTGCTTCCTCTCAAAGACAGTAGTCTAACAACTGCTTCCACACAGTTAAAGTTCATGGAAAGTGACAACCGCTTTTGTAGGTTCAGATTCCAAGACTGTTGTCACTTTCGACCTTGGTCTTTATAAACCAGTTTGTCATTTAGCAATGACAAAACCAGATGTTTTTCAAAATTTGGATTTTGCGACGAGCGGAATTACACAAAGTAATGGCAATACTAAGAGCAATAGATACATTTGTAGAATGCACCTTAAGTGATTTATATGGTGATGCAGCAATGTTACAAATCCTGGCAGGAAAGCGTGTGAGGCAAAGAATTGAAGCGCATACAACACTTCCCTGGCTGTATGTAAATGCTATACTGATTTGTTTTTTACCTACCATGAAGGTATAAAAGATGAATTCGACAGGGAGAGCAAAAAGTTGATTGCTACCCTGCAGATAGGCAACGTTACAGATATTAATTCAGTTCACAGACTGTTTTTGCTGTAAAGAACTTGAAAATCCTATCGAAAATGGAGGAGTTTGATAATGCTGAAGAAGAGCACATACCACCTTTAAAAGTTGCTCGCCAATACATGGAAATTGTTGGGACTCTGTTGCGTTACATACGATCTGTCAGAACTGGTATTTGGGAGCAACATGTAGCTTCAATGGAGGATTTTGTCGAATATTTCTTTGCTCTTAATTTAAGAAGCTGTGCAAGTATGCTCGGTTGATATTTAGATAATATTAGGCAGATAGAAAAGACAACCCCACATCTCTGGAAATAGTTTATGACAGGGAACTGGGTAGTGACAGGAGTAAGGTATATTTTGTGTTTGGGTGCAGACGAGGCTCTAGACGAAAATCTAGAATCAAAATAGAGCATTGAAGGTAGCAGGAGGTATTGTAAATATTATCCAAACGGAAAGTGCACTGGCAAAGTTTTGTTTGATCGCTCCTGAAATGGCCCAAAGAAAACTTCAGCATTACTAGGTCTGCATGCATTGTCCAGAAGTGACACCACAGGTACATTGGCAAAGAAAACAATAACCTCTTTTTGGAAAGTCTTCAGTAAAGCAGATGACAACATTCTTGAAGCTGTTAGCAAACTTGGAAGCTTGGATAACTCTGTTGATAATCATAGACTTTTAATAGAGAAGTTCAAATGTCAAGTTCATGTCCCTGCACAAATATATTAAACATTGGAGATCTGAGGTCGTGGATGTTCACAACGCAAGACACTCAGGGAGAAAACTTGCCACCAACAAGAGCAACACTGCCACCATATGTTAGAGTTACAATAGAGTTTGCTATCAAATCATGGAATAGTGCCGTGCTAACCAGCCTACCCAAATCTGCCTTCACAATTAAACTTTGGTTGGGAGTTGAAAAAGAAAAGCGACCATTATGCTCCTGTTGTGTAGATGCTACCATGCACTCCAGAGTCATTTCTTCAGCTTATTAGATGCTCTTGTGTTAAAAGAAAATGTGCTCCATCATGAAAATGTCATTCCCACAATCTAAAGTGCACTGAACTATGTGTGTGTGGAGGAGACGAAGAAATGTAACAAACCATGAAAATTCATGCGAGGACTAAGATGGTGATGATAACTTGTTTACAAGAGAATAATGTTTTTTATATAATTATATAATCCATTTTAAGAACTTATACTACTACTAGGCCCGACTACAAATTCATTATTTGTTCTACATCATTGTACAAGTATTAGTAACTTGCATTTCATATCATTATATACAACTGTACTAGTGATTCCATATCATTGTATTATTAAAGTTATTGTGAGTAAAAAAACAGCACAATCATTATTTTTTTATCTTTTAATAAATAACTATTGGTAACGTTCTCAGCCGATGGTGACATATTTAATGGAACATAACTCACAAACGGTAGCAGGTATGAAGAAATTGATAATGACTAAATTTGTTCTTCGGCTAATGCACAACAAAAAATGTTCTACGCAAATTTTGCGAATGAGCATTCTGGAAGGAGTTATTCTTAATGTAATGAGTAAGGCGGCCATCTTGAATTGATGACGTCATAAAAAACAAACAGCGCAATTCGGAGGAAAACACCCGGTACTACACCATTATGTAGCATACAATAAGTAGATTCCACATGGTCGCACCTTCACTTCACAAAAAATCCCATGGAACACCGTTTGCCCCTCTACTGTTATGGTTGTGAAGACATTGTGAAGAACTTCTAAAATGTTTTTATCACAACTAAAAAAGGTAGATCGAGAAAAGTAAAGGAGTATACAGAAATTTTTAACTTTAAAAGAAAGGCAGGAAATCTCTAAGAATGAAACAGTTCTTACTGCCAAATAGCCCTGTATTTAAAAAAGAATAAAAAAAGAAATTTTATAATGAAAATGGAAAATATTATTCAAGAATCAATATTGGTAATTATTACATTAACTCACAGTTTTATAGTGAAATGTTAGTTGTGATAGCGAGTTAAGCGAATCAATTTCTTTATTAATTATTTGCTAGTTGGTTTGTTATTAACTAATTTCTCATTAACTTTCCAAATTTAAAATGAAAAAGTTTATTAAGAATTTATTTTCTTTATAAAAAAAAATGTGGCTTAATATATTAGGATACCAGCATAGAAATAATGATAGAATCAAAATGAAATACAGTAACAAAGAAAGAGAAAATGAAATTATTTATCAAAGTATTTGGAAATAAAGAAAGTTGGGAGAAACATAATTCACTGTGAATCTCTATTTACATTGTGTATATTAATTTGGCAAAGAAGCTTACACAGATACTTAATAGCAATGTATTAAATTTCAAAATATTAAATTTCGTGTTATTACGAATACTATTAGCAGTTTGAATCAACATTAGATAGAGAAGTTAATTTTAATAACAAAAACATCTGCAAAAATAGTATTATTCACTACAATATAAATTCAGAATATGAAAGTTAGTAATGATAGAAATAAAAAAAAAATTATATTAATGGGAAATATCGGATTTTAATCCGTTGTGCGATCCTAACATTGTGTTACAAATAATATTGCTTTTATTTAATGGTTTCCTTTCTTTTATTTCTTTTTTTGTTGTTGTAAGGAAAAACAGAAAGTATGTTAACGGTTTTGCACGTAAATTGTATCATTTTGGAATAAAAAAAAACAACTAATAAATTAAGAAAAATAAAGGATCATAAGGAAGATAACAATAAACATTATTCATTTCTCAAAGAATAAAAATTTACTTACTGGCTGTTCGTATTAAATCATTATGGAATATAAATTTTGTTGAAAGCATAGAATATTATTGATACTCATTTTCGTTAATTGGATTGTAAGTTTTTTATTCCAATGTAAAACTAAAATACTACTTTTGATGTATAACTTATAATAAGTTTTTATAAATTAATAAGTTAAAAGTTTTAAAAAAATTAATAAATAAATTGAAATCAGAGCATGGTAATGGATAACAGCAATTGAATTAGAAAATGTAAACATAGGACTGTCAGGCAATTTGGACCTCACCGCTCCCACACCGAAAGGACCAACTCACACCTTATGACATCACAAACGACCTTCACCTCAAACTGCAGACCCCTCATGATTGTCGAATTCCAGATGAGAACACCCCATCCCAAGATTCCAAAAATAGTCAAACTGTAACTGTTTTAACCTTTTCTTTTCTTTTCTGTAACGATTCCATTGAGAATGATAGTACGCTTAGGATGTCGAAACAACCCGCCCTCAAGCCCATTTATGTAATGTATTCTTATTTTCATGCTTTTTAATGCACATTATTGTTTCCTACATGTGTGTGTGTGTCAATGTTTTTCTCATTTCATAAATCTATTCAACACACGTTAAACTCATAATTAAATAAATAATGAAAACATTTTTTATAATAATTTCTTATGTGATTGTTTTAAAATTGATTTGATATGATTTCTTGATGGCTTTTTATTTATTTCAATTGGAATGCTAACATATTCGACTCCGAAAATTCTGGAATAAATATATTTGTTTTAACTTCCTTTGATGTACAGAGCAGATGAAAAATTAAAAATCACAATTAAACTATTTTATGTTTTTAATCGTTTTTATTCAAAACTCATTGGTAACATTTTCTCAAAAAAAAAAAAAAAAAAAATAATAGATCAAAAAATAACAATACAGTTCTACAAATTCTCTTCTTTTCATATTCTTGTAATGTATGAAAGTAACTCCATAAACTCCTTCACAGTATTTAAATAATTTATTTAAATACAAAGAATTTTCGGAACATAATATTGCGTAATTCCCTTCTTCTTCCCGAAAATTCTTTGTATTTAAATAAATTATTTAAATACTGTGAAGGAGTTTATGGAGTTACTTTCATACAATACAGTTCTCCTTTGTTTCAACGAAATACTGCATTGATAGTAGGTTGTTATAATTGAAAAAGGAGAGACGTGTGTTCTTGAAAATTTGCTGCTTTTGAAAATAAATGTACGTTTATTTTGAGTGATGGTGAAGATTTTGTAGAGATATTGTAGGAGAAATGAACTATGGAGTAAGTATGAATCAATTGTATACTTCATATATCTGTTTGACAGAGTGCCTAGACATGCCAGATATTGATTAAAATATTTACCTTAATCATTGAGGAACTCTGTGTACTTGCGATTAAAAGTTTAGATCTATGAAAGTAATTTAAGGCTTCTTACAGTTTAAATTCCGAAGAAATTAAACAGGCAAAATTTAAATTAAATGGTGCTGAAACGGTAGATAACAAAATAAGAATTTACACTCATTACCAAAAAAAACGACGCCCCTAGAAGGAGTTTATCCGATTGTAATGAAATTTCGTATGCAAAGACATTGGGACCGCCCATGCAAATGATTAAACTTTGGTGTCCAATGAATGAATAGCGAGAGCTACAGCGCATCGGAACTGCGCACTCAGCAGGTGTATATAAGAAGCGATTCTCAATCTGATTGTCAAAATTTCGGTTGCATTGCGAGTTAGGATACCTTTCAACGACTAAAAAAAATGCCTCGCCGCAGGATTCGAGCTCATTATGTGCAACTGTCAGAGTTTGAAAGAGGTCGTATCATTGGATTGAAAGAAACAGGTTGGGCAAATCGGAGAATCACTCGTCATATGGGTCGAAGTGATGTGGCGATTAAAAGATGCTGGCAGGAATGGATGGACAATGGCAGATTTCAGCGTCATGAAGGTAGCGGTCGACCTAGGGCCACAGCAGAGCGGGAGGATAGAGTGATTGTCAGATCAGCTGTCACAGCGCCTGAATCATCGTTATCAACCATCAGAATGCGACCCGCACACGAGTGTCCACCATGACCATTCATAGGATGAGCAGTCGCCAAGCAAACCGTTTTCTGTAGGCTTCAGCAAGACCATTTTAATAGAAGACGACCAACTGTTTGTTTCCTTTTAACGTTCTTATAAATGCGCACTGATTGGAATTAGTCTTAAGTTCATCTGCACTTAATGAAAATGGAGAAATGTTCACTGATCAGATTTTGTCTCCAAAGTGATTTATCACAGCATTAATCTAGAGAGAGAGACTGGATATCATCAACTAAACTCCTAAAAAAAGACAGGTATAAAAGTTTGATGTGATGCTGGGGAGTATCTCTTAAACTTTAGATTTCAGGCGTCAATACATCCCCTACACCTCATCTCAGATTCAACTTGCAGGGAAAACAGGCTTCTGTATTTTGCCGCAAAGAAATAAGTCCCATTTGCCGGCTTAGCAAAGTATTGTCAGATGCGACATAAAACGTTGTAAATATGAAATTTCATTTTTCTAAATTAATTCAATATCAATCTGCCTTTTCCTTAGGCAATAATATTTTGTATTTATTCTCCGCCAATCAAAATGCTTTTTAATCAAAACAAACAAAATGGCGTCTAGCGAAACTTATAAGCTACGAACACCGGACTTTTCTCGGATTTGCCCCCGGGGGAAACATCTTTCAGGTCAGACAAAGTACATGCTAATGCATATTTACGGAAAGCTTCGTGAAAGTAATAAAGAGAAAACCAAAGAAGATATAATAGAAGTGATTAGTGAGTTAACTGGAGTCAGTGTGAGAACGGAGTATTCAATGAAGTCGGAGTTCAAGAAAAGGGGAGAATTCAAATCTCCAGTAAAGAAAAAGATTCGTCGTTCGCTAAACTTCTGCCAATCAAGTAAGTTGTCTTCTCATCCACGGTATGATGATTTTGTAAAAACAGCTGTTCGACGGATAATACATTCATTTTTCTTCCGAAATGAAGTTCCAACTGTAAATAAAATTTTTAGGGAAGTAGCCTACATAACAATCCAGATTTGCCCGAAATCCCCAGAGCAACATTACATCGAATTATGGGAGATCTTGGATTCAGATACTTAAAAAAAAATTTATGATTGTCAATGAATATCAACTATTCATTTCAGAAATGGAGACTGAAACTTAACAAAAAAAAAAAAAAAAAGTTATCTATTACACAAGGAATTAAAAAGGTTTAAATCTATTATACAAGGGGGAAAAAAAGATATTTTCTTTTCTAATGGATTAAATAGATTGCTGTTGGCCTAATATATATAATAATAATTATGTACATGATAATAGGTATCTACAAAATTCTTTTTTTGATATAATATAGAATACAAATATTAAAATCATTTATCATAGATCATAAAAGTAATGGAGGAATGAATCTTTTAGATTAAAGTTTGTAGAAATACTCCAAATTTCCAAATTCCTGAACTAAAAAAAAATTTAGATGGATTCAAAAAATCATATATGAATTTATAAATAGATATTGTGTGTGTGTATAATATGTCTTTGTAAATAATTGTAATAAAATTTCTCTAAAGTAATACATTCACAAGTTTTTGATATAAATATTTCTTTACCAATATATATTTATATGTGGGTTATGTATCTATACAAATAATGAACGACACAACAGAAATATTAGGAACTAATAAAAAAAAAAAAAAAATATTCTGCCTTAATGACAAAACCATAATTTTATTTCTAAGTTTCTGTTCATAATTTGATATTTTCAATAAAAGCTTCATTTTTATGAATTTTTATTCTTAAAATCTAGATATTTAAAAAAAATTAGGACGAAATTTAGATATTTTTTTCCCCTAAAATTGTTTTAACACAACCATCTTGAATTCCATTTTAAAAGCAATATATTGATACTGAGATCTTGTGCTCCTTATGGCAGAAGGATACATTGCGTCATTTTGTAAGCCGTCTGCAAATTGAAAATGAGATGAACTTTAGTAATAATCGATGAACTGACATCTGTTATTTTACAAGATCGGTGTTTAATCCCTCAAATCTCATAGACAATATCATTATCAGCACAAAGTGTCGACGAGCATCCGAGGACATCAGTCAACATATTAACAAATATCATTAAGACTTTGCGTGAATATTTCATGAAATTGTCAATTTTCTTTCAGTGATTTTTGAGCTTTGTTTTCTCAAACTTAGCCAGTGAATTCCTTTCTTTTTTTAAATGAAAGATCTTTATTTTTTCGCGATTTGTCATTTAAGCAATAAATTTATCCAGCAATTAACTTTTGAGCGCTACTGTGCATACAAATATATACAAATATATTCAAGTTAATGTTCAATTAGTATCCAATTGACAAAGATAATTTAATGTAATACTTACCATATTTACTTCCTACATATGCGGAAAATAGATTTAAAAGTGAAATTGTAGAATATTATTGTTTTACTAATTATTCCATTATAATAATAGTTTATCTTCAATCTTCTAAATCAAATCTTCAAATTAAATTAGATAAAACAAAAGTATTAATAAATTTTTGATTACAATAATCAGCGATTCAAACTAAAACGAAAAATTTTGTTAGGAGTTCATTTTTTCTTTATAAAACTTGTTTTAAAATTGTCAAAATGAAATTGAAAGTGAACAAAAATAGCAAAAAACGAAAAAATGAAAATTATTAGTAATTTAAACAATCAGAATTTCACACAAAATTTAATAAAAAAAAAAGGATTAATTTTTTTTTTTCAAATATTAGCCTATATCAGGTACGATAGGAAATATCTGATATAAATAAGACTATGATATTCCCTTTTCACCATAAATAATGGTTTGCGAGACATCAATATTATTTTGCAAATAACTATGATTTACAGTAATAAAGTACTTAGAATAGCCTAATAAGTAGAAGTAATTTTAGTTAGTCCTTATAGTCAGTATTTATAGGACCTGTAGTACAGTATTAGATTTTTTTAATGATAACTATATAATTAAAATATAGTTATATAATTTTCAACTTGACATAATAGTAATTTTTTAACAATATTACTTACTTTCTGATAATGTTACAATTTTGGAAAATAAATATTTCAATGAAAATGGAAAACTTTATTAGGTTAATAGGTATATTAATTTCGTTGATTAACATAGAAAACTGCTATCTCGATTGAAACAACTTAAAATACATAATTTATGCTATAAAAAAAATCAACTTTTCAACAAATAGCAAGAACTTAAAGAATATAAGTTAGATAGAACACAAATCATGCATGTCTTCGTACATCAATATTAGTCGCGAATGGTTAGAAACTGCTACTTTAACAAAGGATATATAGATTAAACATAGAACATTAGTTAATGCAATGAAATTTTTTACTACATACAGGATATAAAAATAAACATGTTACTGTTATTCAGATGAAAAACTGAATACATTCAAATACTAATACAAAAGCGGAAGTAAAACAAGAAAAATACATATAAAATTTTCATTTCTTAAGTTTATTTATATGCTTCATATTCAAAGTAAGTGAAGTGTAAATAAGTAATTTTAAATCCATCATTCAAGATTTTGATTTACTATTATTACTAAAGTGACAAATACTGAATACAGATTTTGTCAAAAAAAAAAACCAAGCACCCCGAAAAAAATAATCGGAGCACGCCGAAATTTGTTACGCAAATTTCTCTCTAGCAAGAATGCAAATGATTAAATTGTTGTGGTCGATGAAAATGAACTGCGGTCACAGTGCGCACTTCAACTGTGAACCTGCACTTTAAAACAATTCGCAAACACTGGCTGTGATCGTGGTGGTTATGGTTGCATAACCAGTAACGCCCTTACGATGCACCCGGAGACCCTATACACAATTGAATGGCTTTGAGAAAGGCCGCATCGTCGCAGAAGCTGGGTGGTCATACAGTAGTCTATTACTGCTGTACCCGTTAGGACATTACTAAGGCCCAAACCGCCAACCCTGGAAATGAGCCCGTAGAAGCGCGGAGAAGGCAAAGCAGAGAAGGACAGTTCACAAGGGAGAAAAAATTTACTGAAGGCGCCACTCACATTAAATATTGAACGTAAAACTCTCTCCACATGCGGCCTCTCAGCCGCAGGAGCGGGAGCAACTCCGTTCCAACAACGTGTGGTTGCCTAATGACCCCTGAGCGGACACCCTAAATACCTATCTGAATGTAGGCATCAGTTGGCAATACATATCCGGCTTCCTACGGTAGTTGATTTAGCAAGACAACGCCAGTCTTCGGTCAATCTACAGCCTCTTCTGCGCATTTTCGTCCCATAACGATTAGAACAGCATCGTTGTAAAGCCGAGCACCCAGGACAGTAGAACCATTCCTAACTTTCTCACTAAGTTAGCATCATGGTAATTTGCTAGGTTTCTCAACCAGCTCTGTGATGCCTCGGTTCCGTGGGTGGTCATACAAAGCAATCGGTTATCTGGGGGCCGTACAGATACCGCCGTCGCAAGGTGCTGGCAGCAGAGGTTGCGCCAAAGTATTCGTTAGCGTCGCGAAGGCTCCGGAAAGCCAAGGATTACAACTGCGAGACAAGATCGATTGTTTGTGCGACAAGCCCAAACTGCTCCAAGATCGTGGTTGTCCACAACACAACCATAGCATCGTCTATGCACCCACCTGTACCATTCACGCACCACTTCACGACGTCTTGCTTAAATGAATTACACTCACGTCGGCCTTTAAATATGCCTGCCATTAATCACCCTACAAAGATAGCTCCGTCTGGATTGGTGCAGTATTCGAGTGTCGTGGACGGCCACAGAATGGAATCCCATGTTCAATGATGAATCCGGTTCAGCTTTGGTGGCGATCCATTTATGGAGGAGACCAGACCAAGTGTGACTGGTTACTACGTATTAACCAGTAAACTTAGCGGTGCAGCTGTTGACCATTAAAGTAAACTATCACTTTGCAATTGTAATCATTGCATTATCTATACATGTACATTACACATAGTTAATTTCATTCCAAACGGACGCATCCTTCAATGTGCTTCGATTTTTTTTGGCAAAGAGTATATAGGTGTTAAACATAACATTAAAGGAGAATATTACTCATTAGGATAATGCCTAGAATATTAATCTTAGGATATTTACCATTCTCTGTTTAAAAAACAAAAATGATTCAAAAGTTAACTTGTTGTCTTGAAATCAAACCCAGGAGATTACAAACCATTAAAAAAGAAAAAGTAAATATTTTTTATTTCTTCCCAGATAAGTTGTTTCTTATTTATCTAGGATCTCTTTTCTTGGACGATTTGACAAAGACGAATTTAAACCATTCATCCATTTTTCATCCTATTCATCCATTCTACTAAAAATATTATTGAATTTATTTAGATAGTTCTTAGATCATTTATGTAACGAATTTCTTTGATGTAACATTGTTACATCAATTTATACAGGGTTTGGCTGTACATATGAATTTAAAGTAGTAAATTTGATTTGAGGTTCACATTTTTTTTAGCTTTTCAAATGTAGTATTTATTTTTGTAGTATTTACGTTTCATCAAAGCTGCCATATCACTATGTCTGATGTTTAAATATAAATAATGGATATATTCCTTCTAACAACATAAAAGATTTACATTTCATTTTCATTCTAAATAATTTTAGTTATTTTGATGAGAAACTTATATATTTAGATATTTTGCCTGAAAACTGCACTAATTGTTTTGTTCTAGACGTTCTTTTTATCATGATATGTTGTTCAAGTTTGATATAATCTTTTTATAGATTGACAGCTGTAGTATATTTAAATAATGAATCATATTATTTATATAAACATACTTTTGTGGTGAGCGGTTAACTGCCCAAGGATTTGATTTTCACAACTTATTATTATTTTTTATTTTCTGATCTATGGTTTCTGAGGGGTCACATGATTTACGAAGAAATAGTAAATCAGTTGAAAATCACATAATAATCAAATAATCTCTCTCAAATTTAATGCTGCATTTAAAAACCATAAAAAGGTATATTTTAAAATTCTGTTATTTTATTATTATTCTTAAGGAACTGAATTCAGAACACTCTTGGAGTCTATTTGAGGTTTCTGCAAATGTCTGAAAATTCGTTTCTGCACAGCTTCAAACGACAAGAATAATTAATTCCATGTATAATTGTTTTGGATAATCTGAACAGCATTCGTTGTTTATCTTTTAGACTTGCGCATTTTTAAGAAACTATAGTAACAATGTATACTGGGACCAAAAGAATCGACTCAACGTTTAGGATGCCATCGCCGCCAAATATATGGAGTAGTAAGTGTTGTTGAGAGGAAAAGTAGACATCATTTGAAAGCATACAAAGGATACTTGCAAAAGGAACGAGAAAAATCAATCGTCAACAACACTGGGTCGAAACCAAACAGTGCTTACTAATGCTCGCTATTGCCTGGATGGTATGCGCTTTGTACATGCTTATACAAACACAGGGATCCAACAATTACACAGCAGTCACTTATCAGAAGCCGACAGTATACGTATTTCGCATTACGCAGCAGGTTACAGTCAATAAATGGACACCACGCCGGACGCAGCAACTCAGGCCGTCGCTTTGCTGAAAGGAACGTGCACAACGCTGTGTCGCTCAGCAATTACACATGAGTCAGTCAGCAGTATCGAGGGTATATCGTCGGTATCAGGCGACCAGCGCCTTCCATCAGGGACCGAGTTTAGGCAGATCGCGATCAACATCACAGAGAGATGATCGATTTGTGGTGTTAACGCCATTCCGAAATCGCCATCGTACCGGCGTTGACATCCAACATGACCTGAGACATGCACTAGGGGCGAGTGGACAGTCAGACACAGGTTGCAGAATGCCAATCTCACACTGAAGAGAACTGCAATTTGGATTCTTTTGACTCCAGCACTTCGCCAAGCTCGACTATAATTTGCTCGCGATGACATTAATTGGAGTGAAGAGCAATTGAGCAATGTTTTGTGTATAGATGAATGCCGAATGTGTGTACATGCCAATTGACAGAAGAGATCGACTGTACAGGTGGCCTACAGAACCGTAAGCACAGTTTTATTTCACAGAGCACCTGAGCTATGGCGGCGGATCCTGCATGGTGTGGGATGAGATCTCCTTTGCAGAGAAAACTGTTTATTGTTGCAGCCATAATGATGGTTTGACGGCAGATCGGTATATCTGGGAGATCTTAGTGGACAATGTGATCCCGTATGCAGGAAATTACAGCCAAGACGATAATGTGCGACCACATGTGGCGAGATGTGTCCAACATGGATTGGCCAGCTCTGACCTAAAACCCATTGAGCATCTGTGAGATGATGTTAAGAAAGGGGTTCGCTCTCAAAATAACGCTCCAGCAATTATCGACCAACTGACGACAGCCATGGTAGAGGACTGGGAGGCCACTCCGCAAGAAAAGGTCCAGAAACTCATCAGGTCCTTGACAAACCGTCTGACAGCCGTTATCAGAGGTAGGAGTGCATGTAATTTCATACAGCCCTTTCCATTTCCTTTTTGTGTTTTGACCATATGCCCCAGTTTTCATTTGTAATTCCTATATTCGAAGAATATTGTGTTACGTGTACTGCTGCACTCCAAGAAATCAAGCCAGTGCACCTGGTTAAATAACCAGGTGTATCGGATTGATTTCTTGGAGTGCAACTGTGAACAGTAAAAAAAATATTTTTACATGTGTTAATACTTATTTACAATAAAAAACTAAATTACACACTTAATTACAAAATGACATATTTACAATGGAGGCTTTCAAACCCACATGGGGTTCATCATCATGCATGATGAAGTGGAGCGCATGATGATGAACCCCATGTGAGTTTGAAAGCATTCATTGTAAATATATCATTTTTTAATTAAGTGTGCAATTGTATAGTTTCTTATTGTAAATTGTGAACAGTACACGTATCATTAAGTCAATTCTTAACCTTCTGTTATCTACTGTTAATTTTGGTATCATGTGAAAATGTAATTTATAAGGTTTGAAATGTTGTATAAATTATTTCTAAAATATTTCTAGAATTTCTAAAATACTAGGCAGCAAATGGAACTTTGAAAATTGAGTCAATGTTTTTTGCTGGATGTACGGTATATATATATAACTGCGAATGCTTATTATTTTATTTTTATCAATTTGAAATCTAATAGCATCTGCATTGTGTCACCAACAAACGTGCTTTAAAATTATCTACTGCTATAAAGTCACCAATATCAACCATAGTTACCAGAGAACCACTGCCATTAAGTAAAATAAAATAATAACTTCTTCAACGCAAAAACAAAACAAAAAGTTTTAAAAATCCTTAGCAATCAACTTGCTTTAGTGTTATGAAAAAAAAATCTCAAACAAATAGATGGAATTTTTTTTTTAATTAGAAAGAAAAGTGATTTTAAATTTTTTTTTTATTGTAATTGAAATTGCAATAAAATTTGAAGTGAGGATTAAAAATAATGACGTTTTATGAAACTGTGGAAATAACATTATTCTGTGTATAGATTTGTTTATTTTTTTTAATTTTACCAAGAATTAACAATTTTGAAAAATTCTTTTCAACTCAAAAGTAAAATAATCTATATTACTAAAATATTTTATTTCTCTGTCTGTCTGTCTGTCCGGCGCAATTTTCTGTGCGAATGGAAAATAGAAATAAATTTTTCATATTTCCGCAACGGGAATTGAACCTGCAACCTTCTGATCCGAAGTCGGATGTGTTATCCATTAGGCCATAGGGACTACATCTTTTTTTGTATTGTTTTTTGACTTATATCTCCGCAATTGTTGTGCTGTTGTTGTGCCCCAATGTTAGTGCAACAATGGAAAACGGTTTTTCATTTTTTATTGTCACGAGGAAGTCGACAAATTCAAAATGAGCATTATTGAACTTCAAAATAATGCGTTAACTGCTTTCTTTGGAATCGAGTTTTGTTAGATTATCTTAAATTTTATTTTCTTCTTATTATTACTTTTAATAATTGAATTGTACCTTATTAATATATTTTTGTAAAAACAACTAAACTTATTGATTCACGTGTTTTTGAAATTTGTTTAAGCTTCCAACTATTTTCTTTTGTTGTACTTATTCCAATTTTATTATGCTTGAAAAAGAGATGGCTTGAAAAGAGTCTTCAAAATTTCAAAATGTTGCTTTAACCCCTTTCATTGGAATCAATTATTCTTGGATTATCTCATATAAACCATCGTTTTATCATCGATAATCAATTAGTGTCGAAATGGACTACGAGAGAAAGGATGAGATCTTTTCAAAGAACTGTTAATAATGTCGTATTCTCGGCCATTCTTGACTACAGGTAAAATTTGTCTGAAGTCTCCGCCAAAGAGGAAAATTTGTCTAGATTCACAAATCATCAGAATTTGGTTATCTTCACTCGAAAGAATAGTCACAATCAATTCGTCGCCAGGAGTATCGTATATAAGCTATGATCTTCATTTAGCATCTATATCAACCAACGTCCATCTAAATAAATCTCTTCTTCAAATACAGTCGGACCTCTATTTAAAGAACCTCTATTTAGCGAATTTCTCTATTTTGCGAACTTTTCTTTGGAACCAAGAACATTTTGCTAATTTCTTCGCAAAATAACCTCCAAATAGCGAAAATGCATTTCCTATTTAACGAACTTTTTCGGGTATCTTATTTTTTTTTTCTCCTTGAAATGTTTTTATTATTAATATTCCCTCAGAGGAAATGAAAGAAATGTGGATACAGCTGAGGGAAAAAGAAGAAATTGTTGATGATGTGCTGATTGATGATTATCTTTTACTTGATTTTGAAGATGAGATATCGGAAACACTAACTGAATCGGATAAATTGGACAGTGTGAAAAATAAAAACAATACAGCTATGAATTACGATGAAGATGAAGATGAAGAAAATGGAAATGATCATGATACAGAAATAAAAAAAAAAAACCTTCGTATGATGAAATGCTAAAATCATTTGAAACAATCCGACGCGGACTACAATTTGAGGAAAATACTGAAGGGATTTTTGGTGCATTGCAAAGATGCGAGACGTACTATGAGCGAAAACACTTTTTCAAAAAAAAAAAAAAAAAAACTAAGACAAAATTAACAGACTTTATTAGTAAAATTTAGGAACGCATGTGTTAATGTATGCTTTGTGTCATTAAAATTATTACTTTTTTTATTTAATATTTATTGTTTATGTAGTTTAAAGTAATTTTAAAAGGTGAATCTCTATTTAACGAATTTTCCTTATAACGAACTTTTTTTCGGGATTTAGCGACTTCGTTAAATAGAGGTCCGACTGTATCTATAACGAACAATCTGTACACGGGAGATGGCCTGGTAATCATTAAAAATGAAAGTTACTTACGTTCTGTCAAGTTAGCATTTTTTAAACAAATACATCATAATCAAAAAACGAAAATACTGGTGAAATACTACTGACAAATTAACGTGGTTGAGTATGCTGTGCAATCAACATTAAAAAGTGAAATATTTATTGTGATGTGGGACGCAATCTATCTTAAATATTTTCAACAATTGATTCTTCATAATAATCGGTTTTGAAAACTATTTGATTTTGAGTATAAAAAAACTAGGAAATCTTAATGAATCCTAAATGTGATATTAATATTATTAATCTTTATTTCATTTTCAGAACAACAATGCCTGATCAGCAAACAGTATTCAAACAAAAAAGTAACCGTAAAGTAATGCTGTCGATATCACTCAAAAGAGATAATGAGATAAAAACAATATTAATTTAATTATTTATTAATAATAATAACAAGAGAATAGATGAAATACACTCTGTTGCAAATGCTCGGTGTGCAAATGTCTTTCTGCTTGATATGAAAGGATTCAAATTTCATCATCAATGAACGCATTGGGCACCTTCACAGAGGATCACAATGACGCATTCTGGAGCCAATCCAAAAAAATGTCATGCACTGCCAAATCTGACTAGTTTTGCCGTTCTTTACATGGAATAGCTTATGAAGATGTCTCTACTCCATGCCCGTTGACAAGCCAATAACTGAGAGAGTTTCAGACATGTTGTATTAAGAGAAGTTTGGTGGTAATGGTGATCGCAGTCAGTCATACTGACAGCAGTGGACCAAGATAACCACCAAGAAGGTTCTGGATGTCCTAGAATGTTCGAGGGGATCGTGAGATCCTGAAAGTTGCGATAGTAATACCAATGGCATCTCTGTCTTCCATTCAAAAGCACATAACTTTATTCATCAATTCTTGGGTTAGAATCGAGCCCGGAAATCTTGGTATGTATTCAATTTGAGTCGAATTGTGTTCAGCAACGAATCCCGCTTCTCTATTGGTGCAGACGGAATTCATATTCGTGAATGTAGCAGTGATCATCGCTATAATCCGCTGCAGTTGTTAAGCGCACACGGACATCCCCAGTGGGGATACAGTCTTAGGAATCATCTCCTACGAGAGTAAAGTACTTTGACAGCATATCTTTACGTTGATATTATTTGCAACCAGTTGTATTGCATGTGCTGTCCCATCCTCCAGACTTTACTGGATAATATGATAATTCTGGACTCTATGCAATGAGACTCTCCGAATAATATCTCTGCATGGTTCAAATCTCCCATGACTTTGATTTACATTATTTAGTTCAATTACTTTTCTTTTTATTACTAATTAAATTTATTATTGTGTTGTTTGTGTTGTTTTGTTGTATTTTGCATTTAGATTGATATTAAGTATTTTGATTTATACTTTCGAATATTCTTGTCAACTTAAATTATTTTGGGAGAATTATTTTCAAATATTCTCTTAGTATTGATATTAAGTATTTTGATGTATACTTTCGAATATTCTTGTCCACTTAAATTATTTTGGGAGAATTATTTTCAAATATTCTCTTAGTATTATTAAGGTCTTCTACTTCTTTATTTTAACTCTACAAATAACTTAACTTTAATGTACTTATTGGAATTGTAATAAACTTATTATTCGAGTAAATTAGCGATTTTTATTGTTATAGTAATGCTTGAAATTACTTCAAAACCGACTTGTAACATAATAATAATATAGAGAAAACCATGAATATCATTATCAAACTAAAAATAATAAAAAACAAAATTATAAACATGAATGGATAACAGATGAAATATATAGTCATATTAAGGAAAAAGATAAGTTATATAAAAAACATAAAAACAATAAAACAAATAAAGAATATAGAGAAATTTATAGAAAAAAGAGTAATTGGTTAAAAAACCTAATACAAAAAACAAAGCAAAGATTCTATCAAAATAAATTTCTAAACACTTACAATAATAATAAAAAGACTTGGAATATAATAAATAATATTATAAAAAATAATGAACATAAAACTATTGATAAAAACAAAATTTGTAAATTAATAGAAAAATATAATTATAAGCAAACTGATGAATTATTTGGTAAAACATTTAGTAAAGTTGTTAGTACATGTAATTGTAACACTAGAAGTAATAATACGGATATTGAAACTTCAATAAATTCAATAGTGTTTAATATACCTAGTATTGAAAATATAATAAATATAATTACATTAATGAAAAATAAAAATACTGTTGGTATTGATAATATTGCTGTAAAAGATATAAAAAAGTATATGGATATATTTGCAGCAATATTGCATGAACTTATAAAAGCCATGTTTGAATATGGAACTTACCCAAGTATTTGGAAAACTGCGAAAATAACTCCAGTATATAAAAAAGGAAAAATTGATGATATAAAAAATTATAGGCCAATTTCTGTTCTTTCCAATATGTCAAAAATTATAGAAACATGCTTAACTAATTCAATATATAACTTTCTGTATAAATATAAATTACTAAAAAAAGAACAATTTGCATATCAAAAAAATTTAAGTACTGATAAACTCTTTCAAGATTTCCAAAAAATCATAAATTGTGCATTAAATAACGGTTATTATATATATATTATTTTTATAGATTTTGAGAAAGCATTTGATAGTATTAATCATAAGATATTGATAGAAAAATTATTTCATATTGGAATAAGAGGCAATATGATAGAAATATTAAAAAACTATTTAAAAAATAGAAAAATAAGAATTAATTTAAATTCAAAATTAGGTAAAACATATAAATTAAAAACAGGAATTCCTCAAGGTTCAAACTTAGGACCACTTTTATTTATTTTATACTTAAATACATTATATAGTACAATATCAACATCAAAAATTTTTGCTTATGCTGATGACATCATATTGATAAATATAAATGAAAATTATGAAACTGCAGAATACAATATACAAAAAGACTTTAATAAACTAATTATTTGGACACACAATAATAAAATGAAAATAAATAGTGAAAAAACAAAACTAATGATATTGAAAACAAAAAATAAATTTTTACATACAAATCCAGTAATAAAATATCATGATTATAATTGTTTATTCGATGATGACATAAACTTCCAAAGTTGTAATTGTAAAAATATTGAAATTATTAAAACAATTAGATATCTAGGTTTATATATTAATGATCAATTCTCTTGGAAAACACATTATTTATATATATTAAATAAACTTAATTCATTAATATATATGTTTCAACATATAAAGGGTATCTTTTCTATAAGATACAAGATGTTAATATATAAATCATTTATAGATTCATTAATAAATTATGGATTATGTTGTTGGGTACATTTAGGTAATACAGACACTAATAACATAAATAGAATATTAAATAAAATAATGAATTACATAATACAAGATTATTGTATATTAACAAAGAATGAAAAAATACAGATAAGAATAAAATATAAAATTTTAATGCCAAAAGAAAAAATATTATATTCTTTAATAATAAATAACTTTTATAAAATTAGAAATCAAATTAGAAATTATAACTTAGAAAATATTACTAGAAATACATTAATAAAGATTTTATATTATGAAAATCCTAAGAACAACTTTGGATTAAGAAATAAAAATAGAATTCTATTAAAGATTTTTATGCAAATTACAAATGAATTAAAACAAAATAAATTTAATAAAATAAGTATATTAAAAAGGCAAATACTGAAAAAAATAATATTTGGCGAAATTATCTGGAATATTTAGGTATTTTTGATTACATATACTATATTTATATTTTGTGTGTTTTTGGTCTTGTGTATTGATATTTTGTTTATATATTTTTTAGTTGAATAATTTTGGCATGAGAGATTGTTATTTAAAGTTTTATTTTCACAATTAGATTTAGAAATTTTTAATGTTATACAGTATAAGCATTATGTTATATAGTAATGTTATACAGTATAAACATTGAAAGAAAGAAATTGTAATTAGAATAATAAGTAAAAAATAATTTGGGAACCTTAAATTTGATTGTAATGAATGATATTTATAATAATTTTCTTTTTGTATTTGATTTTCTTTTTATATTTCTGTGATATATTGATTTTTATATAATTATATAATTGAATCTAATTTAAATATAATTCGTATAATTGCGTAATTATATAATTTTTATATGATTTTATATGATTAATACTTTTTAAATTACAAATATAAATTATTTATACTTTCAGCACCTGCATCACAGGATTTCATTTTGAAAACCTAGCAGGACTGTAATTTTAAATTTAGAAATAAATAAATAAATAAATAAAAATAAAAAAACAGATAACTGTAGTGTAAAGACAGATAGAAAGGAGAGAGAGAGAGTGAAAGGGAGAAATAAATAGAGAATTTGTGAATTCAGTGTTGTGACATTATTAGGCGCAATGTACTTGCAGCATAACAATTTTTCAGAATCTGAAGTAGACAATCAATTTATATGATGTCTTTTCAATAACATTGGTAAAAATATTGTAGTGAAAAGACACTGTCTGGACACTTTATACAAAGCAAACTCAACAGAAAAATGCCAATTTGTCATTTCATGAATTTAATGCATTCTATCAGATCCAGAGAAGCTGAATCCCGATTTTAATGTTTCATTTCCAACCATTGTGAGAAGCTTCTTTGAGCTTTATTCTTAATACTCATACTTACTGAAAGACTGCAACAGGCTGTTTTAAAAAGGAGAGACCCCTCACTTTTGTTACAAAGAACCATTCAACGACTTAAAAAGAATGCGTAATAGTGGTTCATAGTGAAATCCTATCCTTTACATGGGACTTTTCCAAGTAATGAGAGAGTAATGTTAATGATTATCAAAGATGAAGATTAGTCGTTCACCACTATACTGTATAAACCAGAAACATCTCAACACCGAATGAAGATTTCAAGAAAGACATTCTTCAAAAAAAATCATATCAAGACTTACTGAACAACGATGATATCGTTGAATGATGCAGAAGTCAATGATAACATAAGAACTGAGGAAAATATGTAACCGTAGTTCCCATCAAAAAGACAAGTTATTCAAAAGGAATTACCGAATCACTCCACCAGCACCAATAGGTTTTTTAACAATCTCCAGCCAACTCTCCATTTTAGCAAATTGGCGTCGATTTTTTCAAGATTAACAAAGTGCCATGATTAGAACCAACGGATAACTGTGTGCATGGACTATTTCTCAAATTTCTTCTGTAAAAATTGTAAAAAAAAAATGTAGCAGTTGGACCTCCACTGAAATTTGTAAATTCATCATCGAAAAGGTTATTTTAAAACATTAGTAAAGCAAATCATTAGAAGCTGAGAACTCTTAAGACCATGGAAAAAACATTTCGGCACTTTAACATCGTTGATTAGACTATTATGAATACCATTTACAAAGTAACGTGATTATTGTGCAGATTACCATGACATGCATTTCATGTGTGTCAATGTGAATTGCAACAACTACGATAAGGTTATTTTGCTCATCACTTTTAATTATTACATTCCAGACAAGAGACAACAGAATGTCCTCCTTCCTTTCAGATCCATGATTATGAAATTACCAGCACTTATGACTCTCTACTCTCTTATTAAATATATAATAAGTGACCACATATCCAGAATAAGCCTGCCCCTCTCTGAATCATAACACTGCAGCTTGAACTGACGACAAGCCTTACTATAATATTCATGTCATCAACTTATAACTTATCAGCCGGAAAGTCTCATGTTCCAGTACATAAAGTGTGCAATTTATATTTCTGTATAAAAATTGTGTAAGTGTATGGTTCAAGTATTGTTTGATCATTGTTGCCTTATCTAGCTTTTGTCTTTGATCTCTGCATTTTTTTTTCAATACTGCAAGTAAATTTGGGAATTCTAAGACACTTATTCTTCCGTTTAATTCTAGATCATATTTTTAACTTTTATTATTGTAACACTGTAATCATTTGAAACTGACTGGCTACAGAAAACTATAAAATATAAGACAGAAATAGAAAGAGAGAGAAAGACCAAAGAAAATATATAAGATCTAGAACAGAAATTTTGTTGTAATTTTTTTTTCCCTCAAAAACAAATTAAAATTCTTCTATATTTTGTGTAAATGCGTCCCTTGAGATAGCTTAAAATCTAAAAAAAATCTATAGCGTATGAAATCCCACCCACCCAAAAGTAAATATTTTTCTGAAATGAAAATAATTTATCCTATTTTTCTGTTTATCCTGTACTATTTAATATAGTTAAAAAAAATTCTAAAAATTATGATTTGATATCAACCTTAATTTTTTTGTTTACCATTATTTTGTATCGAGAAACAAGGAGTTATAACCAATTCTTTACAGTAAAATAAAAAAGAGAAAAAGCCTCAAGCTCAGTTCAAAATTAAAAAAAAAAATTAACAAAAATAAACAATTGAACTGAAATTTGGAGAATAACGATAAATTTTCATTCCTGTTTTTTTAAAGACTCATAAAAATTCTTTCGAAATTTTTTTTAATTCAAAGCAATGTAGAGAGCACTTTTAGATCTATAGTTATTCCTTCAAAAATCAGCACCGAAACTTTAATACGACACTTGAAATAATAATTTAATTGCTTATCTTTCTTCAGTTCGACTTAACTTAAAGCATTTTTCAACGGATTCACTCCGAATGAAAAAAAATAAAGACTTTCTAAAACTAATCAAACTCGAAAAATTTTTCTCTGTGATTAATAAATACTCCAATTTATATGCATACAGAAAGAAATATTACTTACAAACTGTAAGAGCAATCATTATCGAAAAAAAAAATTACATTCAAAATGGATATTTTTCAGAAGTTGATAGGCAGTAAAATTCCACAAAATAATATTGAGGTAATAAACGCAGTAATAATTTAAATCATTGGAAATTTATTTTTTTAATAAAATTTCCGTTTTTAAAAAAAGTATCTTTTTTTTGCTATGATTTTATATTTCTGTCGATCTTTAATGCGTGTTTTCTTTCTATTAGAATTAATTAATAATTAAAACACATCATTACGGTGACCTACAGAAAAGAATGCATGCATCACTGTTTTAATTTAATGTTCCATTGATGCATATCCAAAGAAATCTTATAAATGATTAAACATCAATAATACGTAGTATATTAAAAGTTTTTTTAATTTGGAAACCAGTTCCTAGCACTTTCTTAAAACAATTGAAAGTTCAAAATTGTACTTTTCGTTGGTTGTAATACTAATCCTGAATTATTGCATCACTTCTATTGTTTTTTATTTTTTTTAAGTAGATTTAGATATCATCAATTTTAAATAACTAAGAATGATATTGATGCATATCTTCTTTCTGTTGTACAGTATCAATGAATTTTAATTAATAATAATAACATTGTAAGAGAAAGCTGCATGATCAATATCATTCTTCGCCATCTAAAAATGTCTGAAATTATTGATATTTTTTTAAGTAATTTTCGTAATCAAAGGAGTTCGTTTTTTTTTTTAACTTTTTTTTTCAATTTCATTCCTCTTTAGGATCTGCCAGGAGATTTCGTAGATCATCATATTTTTTTCTGTTTAATTTATATATGACATTCGATGAAAGATGAAGAGCAGTTCTGCTAAATCTATTTCCTTCTTCCGTCTAAATTGCAAAGTACAATTAAGAATCCGAAGATTCATCTTCCAAATTTTTTTAAATATCCGGTATTCTCATTTTTTTCTGCATACAGAATCTTGCGATCCGCTGCGTCAGAATTGACACTTATATACACTGATATCCTTAAATTAAGAGATCTTGCAGAAAGAACTGTTCTGATTCTCCGTTCGGGACCAAACTTGGTAAGTGTGTGCAAAAGATCTTCCCAATACCATCCCAACACAAAAAATAAAAATGGTAGAACCCGTTCTGTCTGAATAAATAACGTTCAGAAATGCCACGTGTATAGTGTCAGTGCGGGTCACGACACACCCGAATTGTGTGACAGTTTTGGCCACTGATTGTGCAGTACCGTATGTCAATTGTTAATCATGGCCCATTTGGACTAGCAAACGAGAGACAGAGTGATAGGACCTCTTGAGGCAGGCCAGTCACAAGTGAAAGTGTTTCGTGCACTGAAGTCAGCCAGCGTCATCTTTAGCTTATGGAGACGTTTCCAGCAGTATGGAAATATTGCCGACGCTATGACAGAGGATGTCCACATGTCACCATATCCCGGGAATACCGTTATCTAATGGCCAGACGGAACTCCCGAAGCACGACACGTCACCAAGGAGCTAACAGAGCTACACAGATAAAATAATTGTAACCAGACAAACAATGTAAAAGCGACTCCATGCAGTAGGTCTGTATACCCAAGAGGTGCATCTTCTTTAGCCAAGCTCACTGGTGGGAATGCTTGTTGTGGTGCACTGAACACGCACCATAAGCACAGGCACAGTGGAGCCATGTCATGTTTTCTGACGAGGACCGCAAGGAGAGAACAAGGAACCAGGGCCAATTTGCCAACATCATCGAAGACGATCGGTATGGGGGTGGCGGTATGATGGTGGGCAGGCATTATGCTGGGATCGCGTACACTACTGGACATCTTCGACAGAGGATCCATAACTGACCAGGCGTACCGGGACAATGTTTTTCACTAACATGTTCGGCTTTTCAGGAGTGCTGCTAGTCCAGAGTTTCTGTTCATTGACGACAACGCCCTTTCGCATCGGGATCGTCTGATGGACGAGTATCTCCAACATGAGGAATGGCTTGCACATTCCCCGAACCTGAATCCAATTGAACGTCTCGAAAGACGTATTGCTGGATGCATTCCACCACGAGCTGAGGACAGCATTGGTTCAGAGTGGTATGCAATCCCCCAAAGTTTGCTTGATATTCTGATATGCCAGAACGTTGTATTACTTGCATAGCTTTGCGGGAGGGGGACCATACAACCTACTGAACGTGTTATGCCTTCCACAAACACCTGGGTAGTACTCCATGTGCTTCTATCTCAATGACGTTTCGGATATTTTTATTTCTTCCGTTAAAGGCACTGCTGCCACCTTTACTTTTTTGTGGGGATGGTATTGGGAAGGCCTTTTGCACCCCCCTACCAAGTTTGGTCTCGACCGTACAACCAGAACTATTCATTTTGCAAAAACCGTTAATTTAAGGACATCAGTGTATTAATAATAAATAAGCTAATAAAAATTTTCCTCCTTTCTTCATTATTATTATTACTAGTAGCATTATTTTTATTTGGTGTGCGTTGTTTTTATTTAATGATTATAATTCCGATTAATTTTTCTGACTAGCCTATCACTCAGAAGTAAAACGTGCAAATTGAATGAAATTAAGAAACTATAAAGTTTTCTATTTCTACAGAAATGTTGCAGTAGTCAAAGATTGATAAATAAGTAATAATGTATTACTTACATACTAATCGTAATAACATTAATGAAAAGAAGACAAAATACAATAAACATACATTAATTTAGATAAATTCACATTTTTTACATTAATTGATTATGCATTGGCATTAATATGTAAAAGGGAAATACAGAATGTTTATTGCAATAGATAGCGACATTTAAAAATATTTTAGCACCCACTATCCTACTTTGATCAAATATTCTGCTCCTGTGATCACCAGCTAATGGAGGTATTTGCCATAATCTTGAAAAGTGATGGGAAATCCATTAAAGGTTAAGTAAACTATGGGATCTGGACAAGAAATGACTAGGGAAAGATCCCCAAACTTAGAAGGGATTGTAAACAGGAAAGTTTTACGATTTCATGACTTGAATACTGATTTTGCGATTTTAAAGTAATCAGATCATTTCAAGTATTTCGAAATCATACAATAACTATCTTAACTAATTGATAATTTTAATATATTGGAATATTAAAATTAAACAGACCTTAATTAGTAATTGTTAATTGTAAAACCCTGCTTCATTTCTTTACGACGAATTTATTTATTTAAGTTATAATTAAAAAATTCAATATAAACATCAATTACAATATTAATTATTATAGATATTAACAAAATTACCTGCATCTGTAAAAGAATCAAAAGTAAAGCATATTATCGTTAATGAATTTTTTTTTAAGTCCCCTTTAGACGTTTACAGACAGAATAATGTACTAAAAAAAAAAAAACAACACCTGTAGGAAATTATTCAAATATCACTAAATATGGTTAAGTTTGCAAGCCGATCGAAGCGGTTTTGACAGTAGAAGCTGACGTTACTGGTGCAGAACAGTAAAACACAGATAAATGACTAAAGCTCTTTTGTTGATCAAACATTGGGAACATTGTTATAAACAGCTAAAAAATGCGGACACCGACATCCCTTTCCAACAATTAACAGTCTAAGCGTATGTAGCTCTCCTGTTGGCTATAATCTCGGCCTATCATACGCATAGGTTCAGCTAGATCCGGTAGGTTCAGCAAGGATCTAGCGCACTCTGACAGAATTGTGAAGAACACATATGACAATAACGTAGGACAAACATTTATCACGCATCACATTGCGTGACATGTGTACGCATGCAGCGTGACTCCAAAATAACTGGGAATAGGTAACCTTTAGAATATCTACCACGCAGAAACAACACTTAGAAAACAACATGCTTTTACAGTTTTCTTTGAGAGCTTATCGCATCACATCAGCCAAATGCAAACACATCTTCTGTAATGCTGCATTGACAGAAATAGAACGACGATTGGTGTACTTTGGGTTTTTCGACTAATCTCGTAGTTTTTATGTAAAATATAAAAACATATAAATATGAATAAAAAAAGTCTCCAATTTGCCTTTTAAAATTCAGAAGTATACTTCAAAATGATCAAAGTAATGAATTTAAAAAATGCGATAAGTCAATACATGTTTAATCAATCTTGTACATTGTTTTTCATGAGGCTATTAGTTGTCAAACATTTCGCACATATTGCTGTCAATTGGTTGTAAAGGAGTTCGCAGGTTCTTATGGCACCTAAAACTTATCAAAACTTCTGGAGGAAGGAATGAGAATAGCAGTCATTGCTACAGGTCAGCCAGTGCATAGTGAATGAATTCAGATTAGAAGAATTCCTTATTTAATTAATTCCATCAATTTCCTGTTTATCATGATATGTTTGCACAAGATGATGGCAGGATAACCTTCATGGCAGCAGCATAACTTAATCCTTCCTCAATCCAATCAATAGCATTCCATCATTAACCAAAAGTAACTCTACACATTGATTTCCACTAATTAAGGAAAAATAAGAAAAATCGCGCTTTTGTGCGCTTTTGTGTATTCGAAATGCATAAAATTTTGATTTATGAAGTCACAGTAAACTGGTGGTAAGGAGAGTACGATATTACTATGTCAGATTGAACTGCAACATAATTATTTGGGAAGTATTAGTATAGAAATGGGAAGAATCTAATGATGAATTTGTTTACAATTTAAGAATTGCAAGAATAACAACAGTATTGTAAACTAGCTATCTGAGCTGTATTTCAATCCTATTGATTATTAATAAATAATGCTTATGAAAAGGTATCTTTAAATGTAATAATAAAAGCGAAGGAAGGAAATATAGAAGTGATTTCAAAGTAACTATTTTAAAACTATAATTTCATCTCAAGCCTCAGTACCTCAAGTTTTTTTCAAATCACTGAAATATTAAGCTTATCTAAATAAAGAATAAAAAAAAAATAATTGTTAAGAACAATATTACTTACTTGCTATCATGTTGGAGAAAAATTTTAAAGCATTAACATAATTCAATTTAATTATTATATAAAAGTAAAATATCCAATAGAATATTAAAAGTAAGGAATAATAAAAATTTTTCCTCTGTTATTATTCACAATAATGAAAAGCTAATGGAAATTGAATATAACAAAATTTGACAACTTCAATGAATGTTACATATAATATAGAACAATTTAACACTAAAGAATTTCTTAATAACAAATAATAGAATTTAATTTGAAATATTTGTACAATCTAGCACTTATATCATTTAAAGTGAATAAACCATATATATATGGTAGGTGCTAGTCTACTATGGAAAAAAGCTCAAAAAAATGATACGAAAAAGAAGATTTCAGAAACAATAAATAAAATTATCCCTCATTTTAGTCCTGTTACTACTATTGAAGTATGGGCTCCTTGAAGAGTTCCTTCTCGGGAAATATCTCGTCATCATTGATATATAGTTAGAATAGTGGTAATAAGTGCTAGTATATATAAGTTTATATTATTAGAGTGGAATCATATAATTATTCTTGAGGTTAACATAAAGGCTCTTAAGGCTCCTGTTAATGGTCAGGGTCTTTTATCTACAATATGAAAAGGATGGAATATTTGAGCTGACATTAGTAAACTTCTGAAGAGTAAAGTACTGAAAGTGTAACAAAAACATAAGATTGAATAAGGGCAACTGCTGATTCTAGAATTAAAAGAGCAATTTGACCAATAACAAGTATAGATACTAGGATTAAAGATAAACTAGGACCAGTTGACCCTAATAGAGTAATTATATTAGCGGCTAGACGGATGGCCAGTGTCCCAGGACGAATAACATTTCTTACTGTCTCAATAATTACTATAAATGATATAAGTGCTGCGGGAGTTCCTTGGGGTACTAAATGTACAAATATATGGTTAGTATTTATGATTCATCCATAAATTATGAATGATATTCAAATTGGGAGGGCTAATGAAAGAGTTATAAGTATATGACTTGTTCTGGTAAAAACATATGGTAACAGACCTAGGATATTGTTTATTATAATTAGAAAGAATAGGGAAATAAAAATTAATAGAGGGCTAGTAATAGATTTAGGTAATAGTAATTTAAACTCCATATATATATATATGGAGGGTTGTTTACAATCTATGGTAACGATTTGGATTAGGGTCTATTTCCCAGAAATTCCCTTTCTCCACCAACGATCATGCTCTATTTGATGGCCATGATATACTGCTATCGCTCTGCAGCGCAGTTTCCATTGCCGGAGACTACTGCGAAGAACGGGAAGACTTATACGTTGCCACTCCTGCTGACAACATTTCCAGAGTCCATCCAATGAACGAGGACATCGTCTTCCCAAGACTCGTTTTAATAGTCCAAATGCGCAAAAATCCATGGGCGATGCGTCTGGAGACTTCACTGGTATCTCGGTAAAAGGTATAGCCTGGATTCCGGTTTGCTGTTCCATTCGTGTCAAAAAATTCTGGGTCGATTTGGACGTATGACTGAACGCCTTGTCTTGGTGGAGACGGACCTTGGAAACGTCGTTTCCGTAAAGAGCAGATAGTTCCTGTGTATAAATTGTCAGTACGTGATCCTGATAGTACGCAGAATTCACCTTTACATTTTAAGCTACCCTCCGTATCTGTAGCTTGCCTTGATAGGTATAACCCGCAACGATCGTGAATCCCTTCGAAAAAGTTTCACGACATTCTCTGTACCAATTTGGAAACGATTTGGCTCCCACTGGGCGATAGAAAATCGCCCTTGGTTTATTGCAGTCGGACAGATAAACATATGCTTCGTCTAATGTGGCCACATACTTCCATTTATTCCCAGCGACATGTCGTTCATAAAGTTTTCTGTAATTTGTCTTACATTCAGAAATGTGCTTTGGTAAAAGCTTGTGAACCTTGCTTTTATGTCTCTTTTGAAGTCCCAAATCTTTATGGATAATCTTGTTTACGGTACGAAGAGATGCCAACACATTATGAACTCCTTTCTTCGAAATGGTGAAACCTCTTTTTCTACATGCCGTAATTATTGCGGAATAACTAAATTTTGCGTCGGAAAGGGCTGTAACATACCCTTCCCAGAACTGTGACACTTTCGGCGGCATTTCTCCGAACAAACTAACCCGCACCCCTCCACACTAATCTTTAAGTACTCACCTGTACGTTTGCATAAATTTGCATACCTACTGTGATTGGTTGCGTCGTCACGCGCAATGCAAAGCATTACCATAGATTGTAAACAACCCTCCGTATATGTACAGTCGGACCTCGATATATTCTAAAGTCCCGGCTCATTGAATAGGAATTATTTGATATTGTTTTTGTTGACATCATAATCCAAAGTTAAAGACTTAACGTTTTTAAACCATTTTGGCTTTTGAAATTTTCCGATAACTAGGTCTTAAATACCGTAATCGCATATAAGGTCCCTTTTGTCTGTGATTTCAGTGCTACACTGATTGAATTCCAAGAATTTTTCTTTCTTTTCCCGACAAAACTCGTACTTTCAAGAAAGAAAAATGTGAAGGGGGAAAAAAAAGTAAAGAAAGACTGACAATTTTTTTTAGGAGCTAATATTGATGGCTTTGAAAAACTGAGACCGCTACGTTGCTTTAAAAACGTTAAGTCTCTAGCTTTGGATTATGATGTAAACAAAAAAGCATGGATGAATGTTACATATTTGAGAAAACTATACGGCATTTCGATAGACACTTTTTGAAAAATAAAAGAAAAGTTGTTTTCATTGCAGACAATTGCCCTACTCATATCACCATATCTCAGTTGACATCAATTGTATGTATTCTTACCCTCAAATACTACCAATGTTTTGCAATCTTTGGATCAGAGAACATTCAAAATCTTAAAATGAACTACAGAAAGATTCTTCTTAAAGACTTCATTTCAGCAATTGATGAGAAAAAAAATTCACGTGTCTGTGTTAGATGCAATTTTTTATATTCATAAAAGTTGATGCTTGGTGTCAATTACATGCATTTCATAATGCTTTCGACATGCTGGTTTTCAATTTTCTACAAATAGTGTGGATGAAATAACAGATGAAGATGATGAAGACGATATTCCGTTAGCTGTGTTAACACAAGATCTCAGAAATCGCGGCTGTGCTAAAGAAAGGGGAAAGTGAATGCGGAGCATTGATGATGAAATTGCTATCACTTCTCAAGCTTCGATTTCCGAAATTGTTTCGCAAGTTTTATATCCAATGCATTAGAAAGTGAGGATAACGACAATGATACTGAAAGTGAAGCGGTGACACAAGCAGAAGCGATCAGAGCATTCAGTATCGTAAGACATTTTTTTACGAGCCATGAGGGAGCTGAAGAACATTTTCAGAAACTATAAACTTAGAAAACATTGTACAAAATATGAAACCAAAATCGCGACAGTCCTGTATTATAGATTATTTTAAGTAAGGTCAGTTGTACATCAGTACTTTGCTTGAGCATACTAGTACTATTTGTCTACAACTTTATTCCGAATCAAAGTTTTTAAAAAATAATTTCTTTCTGATTCCAATAATTTTAATTGGTTCAACTAAATTAAAAAAATATATGAACAAATCAAAAACATCGTTTCTTATAGTATTAAACATCTTAATGGTTTCTCAATATTTCTACACCCTGAACGGGTATTTTCTTCAGGAGAAAAAATTAAATATACATCTTTCTTCCATTTTAACGAACAGAAGTGAAGTATAATAATTCAAATTAAAGAAATATATTACAACAAAGTTACAATATAAATAAAACAAAGAAATAAAAACACTACAGCATCTCCTCGTATCAATCAACTGTAGATATCTATGAAGGAAATAATTGCAATATAATTGTTTTAAAATACTACATTCACTTTTTTTGAATTACAATCCTATATTATACTCATAATTAGGTTAAATTTAATACAAATTTAATGTGTTTGTTTCTTTTTACAATTTTCTTAAATAAACCGAATGAAATTGTATTCATTCTTAATGATTTATCTTTATTGAAACAATTATAACCTAATAAACTGATATTTTTATACTTATTAAATTTTACAAAGAATTATATTGTATTTATATAATGCTTATTTATTGACAGTGCGTAAGAATCGTTTATAAGGTCAACCCGCTTATAAGGTCACTAAAAAAGTTTTTAATTACGAACCTCAAAAAAAAACAATTTTAATTGAAGCCAACAACAGGGAAAATACAAAAGGCCGTACAGTGGGAAGGTCGAAAATTACCGACAGGTTTATTGTGCATCGTGATCCGTTAGGCCTTCTCGGAATTTATGGATGCAAACGTAGAGCAAAGGTTTCTGCTTTACTGTACATATTTTAGAAGTTTTAAGTATTATGTTTTTTGTACAATAAAACGTAGTTTTTAATGATGAAATATTTTTTTTCGTGTTTACACCTCATTTTTAGTCTTTTTTCGGATTATCCGCGATTTTCGTTATCCGCGAAGCCCTTGCCACCCAATTCCGCGGATAATCGGGGCTCTACTGTATATATGTGTGTGTGTGTGTGTGTGTGTGTGTGTGTGTGTGTGTGTGTGTAAAAATGTAGAATTCAATTCCAGCTTATGAATTTAAAGTGCAAAAGAGATAAAATTCCTTTTAAATGCTATAGAAACTTAAAATATCTCTTGGTTCCACACGCATATGTAACTCAGGGATTTATACACTTTGAATAAGTACATAAATAAAAGTTGATATACAATGATGCAAAATAATTTTCAAATGATAAAAATTCCCCAAAAACCAAAATAACATATTCCCTGAAAAAAGTAATTTCAGTTATTTCTGAATGTTTCTATTATTAAAGTAAAGCTTATTTTATTGTAGTACGAAAAACAAAAAAAAAATTAAAAATTCCTAAATCAAAAATGTGTTGTTTGCCATTGTTGGATAGAACTACAAGAAGCGGAAATGGTGTTCATGACCTTTCGAACAGTTCTGAGCCTATATCCAGAGTCCTAATAACAACGACTCGCTGTCCCTGATTCCCATGGATGATAGTTCGGTGTGCAATAGCATACTTATATGCATTAGTGGATTCATTTTTGATTTAATGATAAATTATATGCACGTTAATTTTTTCTCACTTGTAAAAACTTCTATATATATAAAAAAAAGTGTTTATCAATCATTGATTTAAAATTATGATTAATGTTAATGTGAAATAAAATGTTGCTCCAATTACGCGGCAGTTAACTTTAACATTGTTCGACATACAACAACTTTTTTTTTTGTTTCAGTTAGCAACACCGAAATGCAGGTTTCCAAAAATTAATAAAATTAGAAACATTTTTCAGAATTTTTCGAACAATTAAATATTACTTACTATCTATAATAGCCATCTTTAAGCGGAAAAATATCAGAATGAAAATGGATTAAATTACAGATCTATCATTAAGGTAATATACAGGAGTAAATTTATATATATAAATTATTTATAAAAAAGTGATGATATTGGACAATTTTTTTGAAACGAATTTCATAATATGAACTATTATAATTTTAAATCTTCTTTTTAATACTCTAATAAAAGTATTACAGTAAAACCTCGTTTAGTCGTCACTCAAGGGACCAAATATTTTTGACGACTTAAGCGGAGTGGGAATTTTTGAAAAAAAAAACAACAAAAAAACACAGAAATACAATATTTTAATGAAT